>JANAVB010013310.1:0-55938 GCA_029216955.1 Iris pallida
CTTCAGCCGCTATACACCCTTCACTCCCAGCCGCATAAGCAGCCATGTTGACCCAGCCGCATGGGCTTCTATAAGTTGCATGCGCCTCCTTCTATACCCAGCCGCATGAACTCCACACTTCTGCTGGCCGCATGAGGCCCAACGTCTTGGAGCCGCATGCGCCCTTGCACTTCCAGCCGCATGCGCCCCCTTGTCTTGGCCGCATGAGATTCAGTGACCCTGGCCGCATGCGCTCTCCTAATTGGGCCGCATGTGCCTATCCTTTCCTGACCGCATATGCTTAGCCGCATGGCTCTTCTATAGCCCTGAATATTGATATTTATTAGATATTTAACGTCCATTTTATATCCTTACGCCTTTTGTCCTGAACTTGAAATCATGAATTCATTTGATATGATTGGAATTAATAATTGAGCCTGACATGACAGTAGCCCGTAGTGGTGCACTCCTGACAAGTAACCTGACATGACCTGTTAGTGGCCCGTCGTGGCGCACTCTTGACCAGTACACTTGGCATGATAACCTGAATGATATATCTTGAGAAGCTGTTGCGACGGCTACCTGACATGATGACCTGTATAAATTACATGGACACCGTGGGCGATTGTACTTATACAAATAAACCAGTCCTGTCTTGCATCATGTCTAGGAGGGACTCCTGAGTACCACGATCAGGAGTACCTATTGAAATGAACTAAGGACTAATAACTAGATTAATACATTAGTCATGAAGAGATTTCCCAGCTACAGGCAATCCCGTTACCTGGGCGCGCCTGGGATCTGTAGCCTGCCATCGAGTAGGGCACATTTCCAGCACACTGTCATGTGTTGCACCCTTCAAGCTACCTAAGGGTACATGCGTTTCCTGGACGGTGTACCCACCTGAATTCAACCCCTAATTTCGACCTGGGTAACCTGGATGGTCTGCAGGGCTTGTGGCTGTGAAGATTCTCACTGCATCTTGTTAGTAATTAGGCTTGTTACAACCCTAGTTAGTTAAAGTATCAAGCCGTAGTTCTTGCTTGGCCGTGAAGTGATTGGATGGAGTCTAACCTGTCTAGCCTTGTCCTGATCCTGTTTCAGACTACTGCATGACCAGAATGCTTGTATTTATTTACCGATAAATGGTGAGAATTCCAAGTTCTGTTCAGACGAAGGGTTACAACCCCAGTCCTTGTTTGGTTTACGGGTTGTAACCTGGTTATCTGAATAGTTTCATGGTTATCGTCGTATATCATCCTGATGTATTTTCTTTATTTCCAGTTCTTACTTTTATTTATATCTTGTGCTGATTGCTGGTTTTAGTTCCTAAGTGAAGCTTCCTTTGTGGCACTTGCTCTTTCTGGGATCTGACCCAGCTGGTTTTGTATGGCCAGATTTTGGAGCAGCTCCAGAGGATCTACCGACCTTCCAGCCAGATGTGGCCACTAGACGGAACCCTGGCAACGAGTGGATTTATCTTTGATCTCCCACTTTATTGTAAAAATATTCTTTTGAGGCGTTTAGCCGACGTGCATCTGTTTAGCTCGATTGCACTTTACTTACCGTCTGCCTACGGGCTGTAACATGATTGACAGATCCTAGGGTTGATCATGTATGACTAAACTCTTGCTAGTCCCCATTTTGTAACGACTAGCTTCATGATCAGCTGAATATGTAATATTTGGGACGCCTTATTATTGTATATTTAATGATCATACATCTTGTAACTTTTACTTACTTGCTTGTGATTAAGATATAGGCTTGTTCATGACCTTAAGAGACTGCTGGCTTGTAGATAAACCCTCATGTATCTAGACAGCCGTGACCGTATAGCGAGATGGAATCCATTTCAATATACGTAGCTGGCTATGTCTGCCCCCGCTCTCACAGTATTCTGGTTTTGGGGCGTGACATGGTTTAAGTGGTGGCCCATGCAGGTCTTGTAAATCAAGATATGTGAGGGTTTACCGAATAGATGTCTCAATCAGTGTTCGTCCTTCATCTCTATCTCTGCTCGTATCTTCTGAATTCCTAGATTCTTGTCCTGATCATATGCTTGTCCCATTGATCTGTCCTGGTCCTTCCTTATTGTTTTCTATGTCGTCTTCTTCAGCGACATTGTTCATGATCCTACCGATCAGCAAGGCGGAGCACCTCCCGCAGACCAGCAGCAACCCGGAGATCAAGTCCAGCACTCCGGAGTAGCCTCCAGAGTTGAGCCTATTGGAGAAGAGCCCCCAGTCCAGCCAGTTCAGCCTGCCGAGCCTGATGATGGCACTTTGGTAGGACTCGTCAGGACCTTGATAGCTTCCCAAGATCGTCGTGGAGATGCCTTGCAACAAGCAGTGGCGGATGCTTTGACCAGAGGCGGTCATCAGGGTAACAGCGCGGCCAACAGCTTCAAGCGCTTGAACCCTCTATTTTCGATGGTAGTGAAGATGCTATCGCAGCAGATACATGGCTTCAGGAGACAGAGGTGATTCTCGAAGCAGCCAAGACCCCGAGAATGAGAAGGTGGCCGTGGTGCGCCTGCAGTTGCTGGATCTTGCCCAGCTGGTGGACGCGTAGGCCGTTGGGTTAGCAGCACCCATTTCATGGGCAGTATTCAGAGAGAGATTCCAGACCAAGTATTTCGATGCCGTGGCTCGTATGATCTGCAGACGAGGTTTACCAATCTGAAGCAAGGAGGCAGGACGATCGATGAATATGCGGCCGAGTTTTCCAGACTCAGTCAGTTTTCTCCCACCTTGGTGGCAACCGAGTATGATCGAGCCCAGCGGTTCCAGCAGGGACTTCACCTGGAGATCTTGTTGGCGGTCGAACAGTTTGAGCATCAAACTTTTGATGCAGTCTTGAGAGCAGCCCGGAGGCATGAGTATACGTCCCAGAGGATCGTAGACAGGACCGGAGGTCGGAAGAGATCTCACGGCCAGATAATCAGTCTTCAGCACCAGCCCCGGCAGCCAGGGCTTTAACTATTGGATCTCCGAGGCGGGCGGCCTCAGTAACGTCGGTTCAGCATTCCACCCCGACGTACCCTCAGCAGCAGAAGCAGAAGCAGTCTTCCGCAGTGGGATGTTCTCATTGTGGGAAGCCAGGCCATGTAGTGGCAGAGTGTCGTAGGGCATAGGGATTGTGTCTGGTTTGTGGAGCACCAGACCATAGGGTTGGATCCTGCCCGAATAGGGGTGGTTCATCATCATCAACCTTTCTAGCTCTTCGGTGAGAGGACCAGCTCTGGTCCAGCAGCAGTAGCAGCAGCAGTATCCATTGCCGAGGTCCTTGCCACCTCAGACCCAAGTGTTCCAGCAGCAGAATCCCCAGCAGCATGCACAAGCCCAAGCCTTGAGTCAGAACAGGCAGCGAGGATTTCAGCAGAGGGGACCAGCACCCCGAGGGCACGGTCAGGCTATGGTGATGACCGCAGAGGAAGGATTGGCACCAGGTGAGGTAGTGGCAGGTACTATTCTCGTCAACTCATTTCCAGCTTCAGCTTTATTGATTCTGGTGCATCGCATTCTTTTATGTCTGCACGATTCGCGGCAGGGTAGGATTGGAGCCCGAGTCATTATCAGTAAGGCTCAATATACTTACTGGTAACGGACTTGTGGGAGTAGATAGAGTATTTTCCTCATGTCGGATCGTGGTTAGCGGTAGAAATTCTCCGCTAGATTGATAGAGTTCCGATGGCCGATTATGATATGGTCTTAGGGATGGATTGGTTGAGGAACCAGTATGCTAGAATAGACTGCCATATTGGCAGGGTTATTTTTAGCATTCCAGGTGAGCCAGAGTTTTCTTTTTCCCGAGGTGAAGTTGAGCCTTCTCCTCCAGTATTGCGGATGGCAGTAGCAGCAGTTCAGTTACCCAGGGTAGTCGATGAGTTCCCCGATGTTTTCCCAGAAGAGCTTCCAGGTATGCCTCCGGAGCGGAGATCGAGTTCACTATAGACTTGATTCCCGGGACAGCCCCAGTGTCAGAGAGAGTCTACAGGATGGCACCGTCAGAATTGGAGATATTATACAAGATGATTGAAGAACTTCGAGCCAAGGGATTCATTCGTGCTAGTGGATCGCCTTGGGGAGCCCCGATGCTTCTTGTGAAAAAGAAGGATGGTACGTCCAGGTTATGTGTTGATTATCGTACCTTGAACTCAGTGACAATTAAGAACAGATACCCTCTTTCGAGGATAGATGACTTGTTTGATCAACTCGAGGGGGCTTCAGTATTCTCGAAGATTGATTTGCGCTCAGGTTATCATCAGATCAGAGTCAGAGAGCAGGACATCCCGAAGACAGCTTTTAGATCGAGATATGGGCATTGGGAGTTCCTTGTTATGCCTTTTAGAGCGACCAATGTGCCGGCAGTATTCATGGACCTCATGAATCGCATCTTCATGCCTTACTTGGATCAGTTTGTGATTGTGTTCTTGGATGTCATCCTGGTCTACAGCAAGAGTGAGGCGGAGCATGAGCAGCATCTCCGTATAGTTCTTCAGATCCTCAGAGAGCATCAGTTATATGCCAAGTTCAGTAAATGCGAGTTCTGGCTCGATCGTATTTCGTACTTGGGTCATATCATCAACAGAGGAGGAGTAGAAGTGGAATCCCCAGAAGATTGTGGCTATTGAGTCGTGGCCGGTGCCCAGCACAGTTGCAGAAGTTCGCAGTTTCCTTGGATTGGCCGACTATTACCGGCGGTTTGTATCAGATTTTGCTCGGATATCAGCGCCGTTGACCCAGTTGACTCGCAAAGATGCGCAGTTTGCTTGGACATCAGAGTGTCAGAGTTTTTTTGAGCAGTTGAAGCGAGGCCTGATAACAGCTCCTATTCTCACGCTTCCAGATGGGACCGGAGGATTTCTCAGTGTACTCTGATGCTTCAGGCAGAGGTTTAGGATGTGTTCTGATGTAGCATAGGAAGGTAATAGCTTATGCGTCATGACAACTTCGTGATCATGAGAGGAATTACCCAACCCATGACTTGGAAGTTGGCAGCAGTGGTATTTGCACTTAAGTTGTGGAGGCACTACTTGTATGGAGACAGGGTGGAGATTTTCACCGACCACAAGAGCCTGAAGTATGTTTTCACCCAGAAGGATCTTAACATGCGTCAGAGGAGATGGCTGGAGCTTCTTGTGGATTATGATGTCAACCTGCAGTATCACCCTGGGAAGGCCAATGTCGTAGCGGATGCATTGAGCAGAAGAGCGGGAGTTTATTTTCTAACAGCGCAACCAGAGCTATTACTAGATCTTCAGAGGATGGGTATTGAAGTTGTTCTCCCTTCCAGTGTGGCATTGATGGCCAGTATGCCGGTTCAGTCTACTATAGTCGAGAGGATCCGGATGGCGCAGTCAGCAGATTCCAAGCTTCAGCGACTCAGAGCAGAGTGTGAGGCAGGACGAAGACCAGAGTTGTGCATTCATGAGGATGGTACACTTCGACATGGTAAGCGTCTTTGTGTGCCCAGTGGAGAAATCAGACAGGAGATCATGGCAGAGGCGCACAGTTCTCAGTATTTCATCCATCCTGGCAGTACGAAGATGTACCGTGATATCCGTCAGCACTTTTGGTGGAATGGCATGAAGCGGAAGATAGCTCGGTTTGTCTCTCGGTGTTTGGTTTGCCAACAAGTTAAAGCCGAACATTAGAGACCGGCTGGACTTCTTCAGCCCTTACCGATTCCAGAATGGAAGTGGGAGCATATGACCATGGATTTCATGACCGGATTGCCTAGATCCCCAGCTGGTCGGGATGCTATCTGGGTTATAGTTGATCGGCTCACGAAGGTAGCTCACTTCCTTCCGTTCAGAGTTGGTCAGTCGACGGCTCAATTAGCAGAGATATATCTCCGGTAGATTGTCAGATTGCACGGAGTGCCAGTCAGTATCACCTCGGACCGAGATTCAAGATTTACGTCGCACTTTTGGCGTAGCCTGAGGAGAGTTTGGGAACTCATCTCCAGTTCAGTTCAGCGTATCATCCGCAGACAGATGGTCAGTCGGAGCGTACGATCCAGACTCTTGAAGACATGTTGCGGTCCTGCACACTTGACTTCGGTGGTTCATGGGAAGATCACCTGCACCTGGTGGAGTTCTCGTACAATAATAGCTTCCAGGCTAGTATCTAGATGGCACCGTTTGAGGCACTATATGGTAGGAAGTGCAGATCCCCGCTAGCATGGGATAATATTGGAGAGAGACAGATGCTTGGTCAGAAATGATTGTCCAGACAGTTGAAGTGGTCAGAAGGGTCAGAGATCATCTTCGAGTTGCCCAAGATCGCCAGCGCCATTGGGCCGATTCTCATCAGCGCCCTCTCGAGTTTTCGGTCGGCGATCATGTATTCCTGAGGATTTTGCCTAACCGTGGCATCATTCGTTTCGGTGTACGGGACAAGCTTAGTCCTTGGTATATAGGACCGTTTGACATTCTAGAGCGAGTAGGAGATGTATCCTATCGTATCGCTCTTCCGTCGTCGCTAAGCGAGGTGCATGACGTGTTCCATGTATCCCAATTACGACGGTATATCCCAGACCCGAGCCACATCCTGGATCATTCGGAATTGGTTGTTGGTACCAACCTTTCGTATGAGGAGAGGCCCGTGTATATATTGGACCGGAGAGCGAAGATCCTCAAGAACAAGACTATCAAGTTAGTCCGAGTTGCTTGGGGTCATCACTCTTTGGGGGAGTCAACGTGGAAGCGTGAGGATGATATCCGATCGTGATATCCCGACTTGTTTGAGTCGTGAGGTATAATGTCTTTCTTATGCCTCATACTTTTGATTTCTTGCTTGCATGATTGATTGATTGCCTAGTATAGCTTTCATGTGATTAATGTAGCTTGTCATTGCTCCTCTAGCCTCTTGATTAAATTCCGAAGACGGAATTCTTTTAAGGAGGGTAGAGTTGTAATGCCTGTTGTTCGTATTACATATTTCGGAATACGTGTACGTATTTTATCTTGTTCCTAGCTTGGTTTATTTTTGTATTTTTGTATTTCACTGGCTCGGTTCGGTTCGGTTTATATAGGATTGGTCTGGGATTGGTTTATATGGTGAACCCCCTATCTACCACCACCAACCCCTTTATTAATCTATTCTCTCTATTCTCTCTCTTCATTAATCATCTTCTTCTTCCCCATTACTTCCTTACCAACCAGAGAGAGGAGAGAGAGGTCTAGGCAAGTGCAACTTGCTTCATGGAGGAACTCCAAATTTATTGCTTCATTCTCTTCCTTACAGCATTTGGACTAACTTTAGAACTTGGCATTTTTACTTTCCATGGCTAGATTCTTGTAGATCTATATTTACTTTATTTTTGGATTTCTTGGGTTTTGATCTACTTAATCTTGTTATTTCTGTGTTTTGATGGTTCCATGCTGTAGAGTAGCTCGTTCTACCCCATTTTGACCTATGGAAGTTCGGATTTGGGCTCCGGATGATGGAGTTATGGAGCTTGAGAACTTGGCTCTCATGGTGTTCTTCTTCTCGGAGATTTGGAGAAGATGAACTGTGCTTAGACTTGACTTGACTGCATGACAATTCATACGGCAAGTGATTCAGCCGCATGGGACTCTCAGCCGCATAGGCTGGATCTCATTTCCTGAGCCGCATGGGCTCATTCCCCATCGGCCGCATATGCGCCCATCTTCCCGAGCCGCATGAACTCTAGCATTTGTGGACCGCATAGGCCCTGATCCTCGAGCAGCATGAGAACCCAGATCTAGCCGCATGGACTTCTCTCCTGAATTGAGCCGCATAACCCCCCTGCTCCTTTTCAGCCGCATGGACCCGTGTCTTCTCGGCCGGATAAGTTCCTGCCTCTTCAGCCGCATATGCACCCTTCACTCCCAGCCGCATAAGCAGCCATGTTGACCCAGCCGCATGGGCTTCTATAAGCCGCATGCGCCTCCTTCTATACCCAGCCACATGAACTCCACACTTCTGCTGGCCGCATGAGGCCCAACGTCTTGGAGCCACATGCGCCCTTGCACTTCCAGCCGCATGCGCCCCCTTGTCTTGGCCGCATGAGATTCAGTGACCCTGGCCGTATGCGCTCTCCTAATTGGGCCGCATGTGCCTACCCTTTTCTGACCGCATATGCTTAGCCGCATGGCTCTTCTATAGCCCTGAATATTGATATTTTATTAGATATTTAACGTCCATTTTATATCCTTACGCCTTTTGTCCTGAACTTGAAATCATGAATTCATTTGATATAATTGGAATTAATAATTGAGCCTGACATGACAGTGGCCCGTAGTGGTGCACTCCTGACAAGTAACCTGACATGACCTATTAGTGGCCCGTCGTGGCGCACTCTTGACCAGTACACTTGGCATGATAACCTGACATGATATATCTTGAGAAGCTGTTGCGACGGCTACCTGACATGACATGACCTGTATAAATTATATGGACACCGTGGGCGATTGTACTTGTACAAATAAACCAGTCCTGTCTTGCATCATGTCTAGGGAGGGACTCCTGAGTACCACGATCAGGAGTACCTATTGAAATGAACTAAGGACTAATAACTAGATTAATACATTAGTCATGAAGAGATTTCCCAGCTACAGACAATCCCGTTATCTGGGCGTGCCTGGGATCTGTAGCCTGCCGTCGAGTAGGGCACATTTCCAGCACACTGTCATGTGTTGCACCCTTCAAGCTACCTAAGGGTACATGCGTTTCCTGGACGGTGTACCCACCTAAATTCAACCCCTAATTTCGACCTGGGTAACCTGGATGGTCTGCAGGGCTTGTGGCTGTGGAAGATTCTCACTGCATCTTGTTAGTAATTAGGCTTGTTACAACCCTAGTTAGTTAAAGTATCAAGCCGTAGTTCTTGCTTGGCCGTGAAGTGATTGGATGGAGTCTAACCTGTCTAGCCTTGTCCTGATCCTGTTCCAGACTACTGCATGACCAGAATGCTTGTATTTATTTTACGATAAATGGTGAGAATTCCAAGTTCTGTTCAGACGAAGGGTTACAACCCCGGTCCTTGTTTGGTTTACGGGTTGTAACCTGGTTATTTGAATAGTTCCATGGTTATCTCGTCGTATATCATCCTGATGTATTTTCTTTATTTCCAGTTCTTACTTTTATTTATATCTTGTGCTGATTGCTGGTTTTAGTTCCTAAGTGAAGCTTCCTTTGTGGCACTTGCTCTTTCTGGGATCTGACCCAGCTGGTTTTGTATGGCCAGATTTCGGAGCAGCTCCAGAGGATCTACCGACCTTCCAGCCAGATGGTGGCCACTAGACGGAACCCTGGCAACGAGTGGGTTTATTTTTGATCTCCCACTTTATTGTAAAAATATTCTTTTGAGGCGTTTAGCCGACGAGCATCTGTTTAGCTCGATTGTACTTTACTTACTGTCTGCCTACGGGCTGTAACATGATTGACAGATCCTAGGGTTGATCATGTATGACTAAACTCTTGCTAGTCCCCACATTTTGTAACGACTAGCTTCATGATCAGCTGAATATATAATATTTGGGACGCCTTATTATTGTATATTTAATGATCATACATCTTGTAACTTTTACTTACTTGCTTGTGATTGAGACAATAGGCTTATTCATGACCTTAAGAGACTGCTGGCTTGTAGATAAACCCTCATGTATCTAGACAGCCGTGACCGTATAGCGAGATGGAATCCATTTCAATATACGTAGCTGGCTATGTCTGCCCCCGCTCTCCAGTATTCTGGTTCTGGGGCGTGACAAATATACAGAATGAATTTTGTCTATTAATTTTTTTTTGGAAACCTTACCTCGATACGCTTCTTTTAAAAAAAACTGGAGGCAAAACGGAGTTCGGAGCTAGGAGATATCGTCGTTCCAAGTTGCTCTTGTTGCTAAAAAGCGGGGCTGAATTCTAATGACGAATTTTAGAGTTTTTATTAGACTAAAAATAATTTCGATTTATGGCTGATAGAAGGGGGATGTATTGGGTTTATGTAGGTATTTATTTCAGATTTATCACCTAAATTAGATAGGATTTGATTTAAATAAATTGGAGTTTGCTTTGTTAGGATAGGATATAGATAGAGATGTTTTCCTAGTAGAAGTAGGATTAGTATTTATTTAAAACCCCCTTTAATTAATCTTCCTTTTAATTTAAATTATTTTAAAACCGATTCAATCCAAATCCAATCCAAATCCAACTCAATTAAATTTAGATAATTTCAAATCCAAATTAAATATAGATGATTCCCATATTTAAATCAAACTTATTTAAATTAAAACAATAAAATCTAATCAAAGTTTAAATTACCACAATAAGTTCAAAATATCTTTTCTAAAAAAATAATAATAATAAATAATTTTGAAAATCCAAAAAAATATATGAATAAAAATTTGTACATCCATACAAATAAGGTATTTACATAAAATATAGTTTTCTAAATTAATTTGAACTAGAAATAAAATAATCTTTTATAAAAGTAAAAGATAAAGGTTTTGGCAAATATCGTGAAATGTTCTTCTGATATGAAAATATTTATTTATACTATGTATTGAAACAACATATTTATTGTATATTCATAAGAAAAACAATAATAAAATATTTGTATATGAATGAACAAATATCTCGTATTTACGTCTTTACGCATTCGCACTCGAGGTACGATACAAAAATAAAAGTCAATACCAAAATAAATTAATAAAAAAATATAGTAAAAATTTAGGGGGTTTACATCCTACCCAACTTACAAGAATTTTGTCCTCGAAATTAAAAATAAGTAGGAGGTTCGAGAAGGTACAAAGTTATATCGATCAAATTACGACGTTCAACACAAACATGCATTAGAAAATCGTGATCTCGATAACTATGGAAATAAATTACGAATTTAATTTAGGGAGTGAATGATGGTCACGATAATGAATCTAGGGTCAAGGGAAAGGACGAGTAACTCGAGATGTGGATATAGTTCCATTGGTTGGTCGGTGGCTAACTATCTTGGCAATAGATGGTGGGACAACTAAGGGGATATCAAGTACGAGCGTTTTGTCATTCCAAAATAAGTGAAAGACAAAGACTATTAAGAGTGTGAAGAAGCTATTATCGAATACGAATACGTGGTCCAAAGGCGACATGAATAGTTCAAAAGAGAATTGTAAGACAATCGTGGATGAGACTCTAGAGGCCAAGTTTAACTATGTCTCCATCCATGTTAGAACGATATGTAAAAAGCGAACCAAAGTGCACTCGGTTGATAAGACAATCATGCACCGGTTCTAATTAGACAATATGTTAGTGTGCGCGCGCTCAATAGCATAAGTCATGAACAAGCTCGATAGATGGATAAGCTTGCAAAACTTGTTTATAGTAGCAACATTAGTCAAGATGGTAAAAATATAGGCACATAAGATTATTATTGAAAGAGAGTAGAATTATTTCGAACTTCTTAAGGATCTAGGTACCTATGTAGTCATCCTACGGTCTACTTGTTTATGACTTGGTTAAGGTCATAAGGATAGTTAGGTCGTAAGGCATTCTACCCAACTTACAAGAGTTAAACTAATAGTGTGATGGGACAATGGGTCAAGCAATCAAGATAAAGCACAAAGTTAAGCATTTAAAGAATTAAGTAGAACACAATCACATATCGGATCGAAAGAATTGAGTCGAGGTTGAGTCCCTATCCTTGGTCGAAAAATATATCGGTATCATGGTAAAGGTTATAGTCTAGTTTTTATGATCCGAAAGTCATATAAAAAAAATAGAGTACCAATGGACGTGTTTGAATGGGACATAATATACCTACATGAAGGTGAGCTCGTCTAGGTCTTACATATAAAATTTGTTGGAAGGTAATAGCTGGTTTCATGCTCCGAATATCAATGTCACGATAGGGGACACCAAATGATCAAAAATAGAAAGTGGCTGTTCATGAGGTGCTAATTAATGCAAACAAAATAAAAAGGATCAAGTTAAAGCACGAAATAAAGATAATTAAGAAATCTAGTAGATCAAAGTAAAATAAGTTAGGGACAAGGTTTCTAGAGAGAAGATAGTCTCCTAGATGGGGTATGATCAAGATACAGTTCTAATTATTTTTGAAATTCTCAAGCGATTAGACGGTCACGGTAAAAGGTCTAGACTGAGGGAATGACAGGTAAGTCAAGATTGAGATAAAGTCACATGGTTTGGTAGATGACCAACTATACTTGAGTATGTACAACTATCATGGTCATGAGTGATATGGCAATTAATGTGGACTACTCTATCTCATTAGGGCTATCTTGGTTGTCTACCATTATAAGTGTAACTTCTTGACCTCGAGCTTTCACAAAGTTTCTTAATAAGAATTTCTCAAAAATAATCTACCAAATTTCTATTCATTCTACCTCGTCCAATCATAATCATAACTTAAAATGTAAATTCCTTTAATCAATAATTTTTCATCACATCATTAGTAACTTTTCCCAAAAGTTGTAATAAAACTCAATATTCGAATAATCCTATCAGTCATCAAATCCCTTTTTTTTAACTAAATTTTATAGCATATCATAACTTTTAAAAAAAATTCAAATAATCCTCGAGATAACTCTTAGCATACAAGTCCAAATCTAAACTCAACAAAAAAAAATTTAATACACTTATCAACCATAATCCTACCTATGATTTTTATCAAATTGATTTCATAAATCATACATACTTCCAAAAATCAAAATTTATTTTTCCCTTCTTTTTTTACCACGATATTTTTTTTGATATCCAATATCGAAACCTTCAACTCAAAATCTAAATAAATTTGTAATCCTCAGTCATACGACACAAGTTAAAATCTAAAAATTTACCAAATTTTATCACTCGTCCTCAAAGTTGGGTCAATCGTAAAGTATATTGCAACATAAACATATTTAAGACCCCTTTCAATTCAAATTTATATTCCTCCAAAGATGTGTAGCTATAACTCAATTTAAATCATAAATATTTTCAAAAGATCTTCAATTTCAGAACTCAAAAATCAATTCAATTTGTTTTCTCAATTCTACTATCCTCTTAGGTATACCACTTAGTAGTAAAAAATTTAACAATCTTTTGAAGATGGTAATATTGCTACTACCCAACTTGAAATTAACTATTCCTTAAGGTTAAAAATGCCTTTATAACTCAAATAAGACCTCAATGCATATCAATTGCCCATGTAATCCATGTGTTTGACCTATGAGCATATACTAGTGTAGTCATCTTCCTAACCGACATTAAAGGATAAGATTACGGTAGGAGGAGTTCTAGTAAGAGACGAATCAAGGAAGTTGCTTGAGAGATCAAAATGGAGTCAAGGGAGGAGATCAAGTAGGTGGATGAGATTCTAGACTCTAATCCTATATTGCAGGCCCGTTCGGTACAGTCATGTAACCGAAACGGTAAATTGACCTGTATGGGCCACCACAAAAACATGTAACGCCCCAGTCCCAAAATACGTAGGACTAAGTACGTAGACATGCCAGCTGTATACATACGAAGTACAGGGTCTTGTATGTATACATAAGCTGTAAAGTGCAGTAATCCAAGGCAAAACTAAATCTCATCCACAATGAAAAGAATAATAATATAAAATCAACTCAAATATTTATGATACAATCGTTGGGCGGAGACAAAGTCCACTACCAACTATCTCAATGAAAGAAATGTACAAGAATTGATCCATAAAATGACAAGACGGACCAAGCGCAATCGTCTTCGAAGGAATAGAGAAGACCACGGCCTTGGCTAGGATACCTGCGGAAGACATGAACACACACCTGGAGAAAAACTAGGTCCTCAGACGGACGTAGCAAGATACAGGAAGAACAAGCTAATATGAACTGTCAGAATAATAATATATAAAAGACTATCCTAGACACAAATATGCAAAGGAGATTCTAACCGCCTAATGTGCAATTTAGAGGACAACTTTCATGCACATGGGTGGGATTTTAGGCTATGTGTACGTAACTGGCGTCTAGTAATCCGTATCCGTCCGTAACGTCTAAAATGTCAGAGGGCATCTGCAAATAAATTGCTACAGTTCCATCCGGAGACTGCGGTTTACCTGTTTGGATTCCCATACGCACTAGAGACTGTCATCCCCCAATATATCCCATACTGTTCAAGTCATGTCCGTGGCTCGTATAGTTTTGTATCTGCTTAAGTCTCTAAAACTCTAGTCATAGCAGTTACGATCATCTATCCGTCACACGACTTTAGAGAGGGCCAGTCCATAAGTCGTGCCCCTAGCAACATGTCTCCAACCGTGTAGTGTGTGTGTCATGGCCAAAGGAGATATAAGGATATCCTCCAACAAGAAGGTAGTCCGCTAAAACTAAGTTAACATGCATATAATAAAACGACCAATAGAGTCGCTTGCACCCAAGTACGGCTTGGACGCGCAGTTTATAACAAAGGAAACTAACAATATGAAACAAAATAAATAATATAGAAAATAAATAATTTGACAATTAATTAGCAAGGTATACTTGCCTGGGTCCTGAGCACTATGGTGGCGAAGACCAGACAGGAAAGTAGGTGGAACAACGGCTGCTGAGGAACTAAGGTCCAAACAACATCTCCGGATGCTGAAAATAGTCTATTATCTACTTATAATTAATACTGTACCTATTAGATTTATTTAATAAATTCTTAAGTTAGAATATGGCATAGGTTTTCGTATCAGCTTTCCGAAAAACTAAACGGATTGCATTTTCGTTTCCGGAATCTCCCAAAATCATGAAAATATCGAAATATGTTTGTTTTTCAGACATCTAATACTCAAACAGTTTTACAAAAATATACAGACTGAATTTTGTTTATTAAAATATTTTTTGGAAACCTTACCTCGATACGCTTCTTCTAAAAAAACTAGTGGCGAAACGGAGTTCGGAGCTAGGAGATATCGTCGTTCCAAGTTGCTCTTGCTGCTAAAAAGCGGGGCTGAATTCTAATGACGAATTTTAGAGTTTTTATTAGACTAAAAATAATTTCGAATTATGGCTGATAGAAGGGGGATGTATTGGGTTTATATAGGTATTTATTTCAGATTTATCTCCTAAATTAGATAGGATTTGATTTAAATAAATTGGAGTTTGCTTTGTTAGGATAGGATATAGATAGAGATGTTTTCCTAGTAGAAGTAGGATTAGTATTTATTTAAAACCCCCTTTAATTAATCTTCCTTTTAATTTAAATTATTTTAAAACCGATTCAATCCAAATCCAATCCAAATCCAACTCAATTACATCTAGATAATTTCAAATCCAAATTAAATATAGATGATTCCCATATTTAAATCAAACTTATTTAAATTAAATCAATAAAATCTAATCAAAGTTTAAATTATCACAATAAGTTCAAAATATCTTTTCTAAAAATAATAATAATAATAATAAATAATTTTGAAAATCCAAAAAAATTTATGAATAAAAATTTGTACATCCATGCAAATAAGGTATTTACATAAAATATAGTTTTCTAAATTAATTTGAACTAGAAATAAAATAATCTTTTATAAAAGTAAAAGATAAAGGTTTTGGCAAATATCGTGAAATGTTCTTCTGATATGAAAATATTTGTTTATACTATGTATTGAAACAACATATTTATTATATATTCATAAGAAAAACAATAATAAAATATTTGTATATGAATGAACAAATATCTCGTATTTACGTCTTTACGCATTTGCACTCGAGGTACGATACAAAAATAAAAGTCAATACCAAAATAACTTAATAAAAAAATATAGTAAAAATTTAGGGGTTTACACTTTGCTAGATAGTGCATACCAATAGGTACAATTTTTTCCTTGACGATATCGTGCAAGTTGTCGAAGCCTAGGTGTGACACTTCCTTCCTTGGTTAATGATCCTTAGTACCCATCCAATCTCTTGAAAAATAAGTTGGTGAATCTATATTAAAACTAACAAATTTTTAAAAAATAAAAATGGAAAAGCATAACATAAAATACGTATCTTGTCAATATATATTTAATAGGCAATATGGTCCTCGAAGAACGACAAGAGATAACAACCACTAGTACGAGTCTCTTTAGAAGGTCCGAACCCATCAGTCGGTGTTCTTTGGATTTTGTACACCTCTTCGTCGTCGTCGTTAGAAGATAAAGTAGAAAATAGAGGATATTTCTTCTTCGAACGTGTTTCGATAGTAGATGGTCGGAGAGATTTACTAGGAGAGGCCATCGCTAGGTTTGTTATGGTTAGGGGTACTTCACTTATACGATGAGCTTGGCGCACTCTGTGCTCCGACATCGTCGGGAACTTCCTTTTCTTTCCTTTAAATTCTTCAATTGAGGATTATTTTTCTTGTATTACTTTGACGACTACAAAAAAAAGTAATTAATAATCATTCAATACATAGAAATAAAAAAAAAACTAACATTAGGCACATGCATGCCAAAATTTGGGCAGCCTAGACTACAGTAAAGACTGCCAAAATTTTGGCAGTAGACTTCTGTATAAAACTCTTTGACGTTGGACTGCCATAATTATGACAGTCCTGACTATTTTTAGGACTGTCAAAATTTAAAATTTGACAGTCCTTTGTCCCAATAGGAGTACTGTGTCGATTTAAATAACCCATAAGTAAATGAAATTAAAAATTACTAAATAAGAATTGTGAAAGTAATTATAGAAGTAGCCGAGATGAGAGAATATTTTTTTTCCTCCATCTCTTCTTCTATTTAGATTTGACCCTTTTTTAGAGGACAAATCCAAGAAATTACATAGAACCTTAATAAATCGGCCTTAGAAAACAATAAAATAGTATACCATTTAAATAAATTCACCAAATGTGTGGGATTAGAAGAAGAAAAATTACAATGAATCATATATTTGATTAGGTTGGTATACAATGATCGTATTCTTCTGTTATAATGAAAAACGTATTATGAATTAAATGATTTTATTTAATTATGTTAATGTCCAATGAACTGGTTTTGGAGATCATCACAGCAATTTAGTTTCGTTGAACAATGTTTATAGATGAAAAATAAAAAATCCTACTCATTGTGGTTGGTTGGTGTAACATAATCATTAGCTCCAATGAACAAAGTGAATACATATGTAGAAGTGAATAATCATAATCCATTAGTGCATCTCCAACTCTACTGTGAGTTTAGAAAAAATGGTTACCACATAGGAATGACAAGCTTTTATTTCAAAAATCCTTCTCCAATGCAAATATAGAATTGATCATGAAGTTGACATGGCAATAACATAGCAAGGACAATGTGAAGTTGGTTGTCTAGATCTAGACAATACACTTCACAATGTCTTTGTCTCCACATCATCAATTATGAATAAAAATATTTATAAAAAATGAAGAAGTGGAAAAGTGTCTTGGAAGTTGAAAAAAAAGTAATTTTATTGTCTTCTCAAACTTTTGCATTGGAGAACACTTTTTTTATCTCATTGTCTTGTATGAATATCATCTTGCCACATAGGAAAGACATTGTCTTGTGCCTCATGCCACATAGGAATCATAATACAAAACAAGACAATAGGGTTGGAGAACACATGGGCGAGCTTAATAGCATATTGCATGGAGGTTTGTGCTTCATACCTGGACATAACAATTCAAATGAAAAATGTAACTACTATGCTATTGGATATTAACTCTTGCTTTGATATTGGTTTTGATACCACTTGCTTTGATACCTATTGTTTAAGAGCATCTCCAACCCTATTGTGAGTTTAGAAAAAATGTTTGCCACATAGGAATGACAAGCTTTTATTTCAAAAATCCTTCTCCAATGCAAATGTAGAATAAATCATGAAGTTGACATGGCAAGGACAATGTGAAGTTGGTTGTCTAGATCTAGACAATGTACTTCACAATGACTTTGTCTCCACATCATCAATTATGAATAGAAATATTTATAAAAAAAAATGAAGAAGTGGAGGAGTTGTCTTGGAAGTTGGAAAAAATACTTTTTATTGTCTTCTCAATACTTTTGTATTGTAGAACACTTTTTAATCTCATTGTCTTGTGTGAATATCAGCTTGTCACATCGGAAAGACATTGTCTTGTGCCTCATGCCACATAGGAATCACAACACAAAACAAGACAATAGGGTTGGAGATGCTATGGCCATGCAGGTCTATAATTATAATAATGAATGATGGGCATTCTAAGTTGTTTTGAGACAAGTTTCGATGATACTTAGCATGATACATATAGTTAAATTGGTCTTCAAATGAATAATCAGGTTAGTCCCCGCAAGGTGTTTGAGTATAGGAAATAAAGTGGGAGGGATTATGTTGTTGGCTCCTAAGGTTCACCTAGCCATTGGGTCTAAGGCGGAGTTTACAGAACATGTGGTTAGAACTTTGTGATGGCATGGTTTGGTTATGATATGTGCTTTTCCGTCAATTGTTTTAGCACTTGCTATGTCTCTGAATGGAACGGTATGTTATGTTAAATCATGCTCAAGATTGTTCGAACTCACCTAGATATAAGCTAGATGTAACTGCTCAAAGTTTCAAATTTTGTTGACAATGTAAACATAGTTAAATAAGTGTTTGATATCGCATTAAATAATTAACAGGAGGAGAATGAAGCATGGATATACAAATATTTTGCGTGTTTATTACCGAATTGTAACTTAATATTTAGCAGGTTTGTTACTGAATTATGGTTTAATTATACTTTTGAATTTTATAAGTTGTATAGGTGTTGTGAATGAACAAAAATGTTATTTGTGATAAAATATTGAGAATTTGGAATGATGGTTTTTATTGAGACAAGGACATCGCTCGTCGATGTTGTGGCGTATGCTGGACTTGGCCACGTATTTGTATCCTAAAAAGTTGGTTGTGAAACTATATGATATGAATACTTTGCTAGATAGTGCATACAATTTTTTTCTTGATAATATCGTGCAAGTTGTCAAAGCCAATGTCTGACACTTCTTCCCATGGTTAATGACCTTAGTACCAGTCCGGTCTCCTGAAAAATAAATATGTGAATTTATATTAAAACTAACAAATTATTAAAAAATAAAAATAAAAAGCATAACATAAAACACGTATCTTGACATTCTATATTTAGTAGGCAATATGGTTCTCGAAGGACGGCAGGAGATAATAACCGTTAGTACGAGTCTCTTTAGAAGGTCCGGACCCATCAGTCGGTGTTCTTTGATTTTTGTACACCTCTTTATCGTCTTCATCAGAAGATGAAGTAGAAAATGGAGGAGCGTTCTTCTTCGAACGTGTTTCGGTAGTAGATGGTCGTAGAGATTTACTCGGAGAGGCCATCGCTAGATTTGTTATGATTAGGGGTACTTCACTTGTATGATGAGCTGGATACACTATGTGCTCCGACATCGTCGGGGACTTCGTTTTCTTTCCTTCAAATTCTTTATTTGAGGATTATTTTTCCTGTGTTACTTTGACGACTACAAAAAAATAATAATTAATAATCATTCAATATGTAGAAATAATAAAACAAACAACTAATATCAGGCACATGAATGCCAAATTTTGGGTAGCCTTGACAGTAAAGACTGTCAAAGTTTTGGCAGTAGGCTTATGTTATAAAACTCTTTGACGTTGGACTGCCAAAATTATGGTAGTCCTGACTATTGTTAGGGCTGAAATTGTAAAATTTTAACAGTCCTGCTTTGTCCCCAATAGGAGTACTGTGTCAATTTAAATAACCCATAAGTAAATAAAATTAAAAATAACTAAATAAGAATTATGAAAGTAATTACAGATGTAGGTGAGATGAGAGAATATTTTTTTCGTCCATCTCTTCTTCTATTTAGGCTCAACACTTTTTTAGAGGATAAGTCCAAGAAATTGTTGGGCGCATGCAGAAGAGTTTGCCAATCCACCTGATTAAAACCAACACTCATCTAACGGACACCAAGCACAAGATGAAGACAAGTATATGGCGGTGACGTACATCACCCGAACAAATTTCAACCTTTAATAACTCAGATGAAATTACAAGATTGACAGAACTCACGTTGAACCCTCCTAATAGGTTCAACCCCCTCACCACTCTCAAGAAGAAAAATAAAAGATTACAATTGATATCACTCACAAACCCGTAGCAATTTTCCTAACCGAAGTTGACGACTTCTGGATTAGATCTTTTTCTTCCTTCTGTCTTGGATGGCGAAGTCCTAAGAACAAAGTATAGAATTTCTCTTAGATTTTCTTATGAACGAGCATCCAAAATCTCCACTTTGGGCCTTCCCTTTGTGCTTCTAACCTAACCTCATATAAATAAGATGAGAAACCTAATTTTAGGGTTAGAAAACCCTAAAAGTAGTCTATCATTAGATCTGGCCGTCCGCCAACAACCAACGGTGTAGATTATATCACATCACGAATTATGGACGTCCAAATATGGTCAAATTAAATATTTGATACAAATTTGTAAATCTACATTAAATTAGATAGTTAATGTAGATTTTTAAATCATATCAAATTAATTTTTTTACCATATTTGGCCTCCAAAATTTGTACTTATCAAATCCAGACTAGACTCCAACAATCTCCCCATCTAGTCCGATGATAGGGTATTGATCCATTGGCACCTCAACTGGACTCAATGCTTATTATCCCATGACAGAGTTCCTACTCTTCCATGCTACTGATCACCGATCCCTCGAGCTGGTTTACATCTTCCTTTGTCTCCAATCCCTCGACCGTCACGTCAACGCTAGCTTCCACGCGTAACACCTCCTGCACCACTGGGATCATGTCGATATCCATGCGTAGCCTAGATTACGCTCACGCAAGGCGGGTTCTATAACGGCCGATTACAGGCTAAGCGATGGGGTTGTCGTACAGAAGTCCCAAGCATAAACATTGATATAGAAGCAAAAATTTGAAGCAAAACACAAGTCATGCAAAATATTCCTTTATTGATATTAAAACAAAGATTACAATGTGGCGCAAGGCCAAAATTACAAACACCCAAGCTCACTCTTCTCATATTACAAGTCACTCTACTCTCTCTTTCTCTCTCATCTCTCAATACAATTAGAGTAGGCCAGCGGAAGCTTCGGATAGGCGATGTCCATACATTATGTTCCGTATAAGTCCAGACTCCATGCGGTCGCGTGCCTCGAAATGCCAAAGAAACTCTATACCTTGACGCATCCAAGCGAGCTCCGCGCCAACGAGCTTCTACCTATTCCTGCACATAAAAACTGTATGGGTGTCAGTACTCAACTGTACTGGCGGAGTGAGCTCCTCGCCCACCCATACAAAACTGACACGTTTATTTACTTTGTGCGACATAATTTTCTTTTCGATTGTATTTCTACTCTTGCCTCAGGATCAGTTTTAGGACATAGACTCTCGGCCTATTTTGTGTCTCTAGACCATCCCGTGCCTTGCAACTAGCAACTTACTGATACTTTGCCTGTAGACCCTTCTCGTGTCAATGAAGTCAACTTATCAAGTCGTGCTTGCCTTTCGGCCCATACTAAGAGATGCAACTACACGATAGTACCCAATTTCTATGTGACCGTGCTACAAGTCCATTGTGTCGTCAACGTGGTTGTACCCTGAGACCTATTTGTGTGTCCATATTGAGGCCGTGCCTCGCAACTCAGTATGACTTAACCATATTGCCGCCTCGCGGCCCTTGCTGCCTTAATCACCAACTGACCAAATTAAGACTTGTGAACCTAGTGTCACCTAATGGACTTTGCCTTGCGGCAATTTCTGACTTAAACTTGCAATGACTCAAATCTAACTTATGTAAATCTATGCCAACAACTTAAGACTCGACACCATATCTCGTGTCGAAACATAGTGTCTATATTGCAGCCAAATCTTAGGCCCCAAACATTGTCTTCTGATCGTGCACCTGTTTAACTCGACTCAATCCAAAGGCACACCTGCGGATTGCCTCCCGTGCCGACCCATCTATATGATAGGCCACTAGCATCACAAGCTATCCTGGACGTTTAGTTTTGTTAGTCGGGGTCCTTTCAACGCAAGTAGCTAGCCCCATTGCAAGTCCCCGCTTAACATGTGCTATTTTTCTTGCACGACTATACCCTGTTTCCTCCTAGGCTGAGTCGATTCCGTGGCCCCGGGTTGCCGCTCGAGGAACGATCGCCCTTATCGACAAGTTGTCCATGACCATGCAAGACTCGACTCGAACTGACATCTCACACAGTCATTCTTCATCCAATGTTACCATCCTTTCAAGACCAAGTTCAAGACTTCTAACATTTGAGACCACCTCGATGACCCATGGTCGCAAGCATTCTTCCTCGTTGCCCTATCATTTTACTCAACTCAGTAACGTATATTTGATAGCCCTTTTCTAAACTTATCTTGAACCTACCGTGGTTCATGCCTTAAACACTAAGTCCATGACATTGTGCCATAAGCCAACTTGTGTTATGTGCGACACTATCAACCAATTCATACTTTATATGATGGGCCTTACGATCGTGAAACCAAATAATTTTGACAACCGCAAAAAAATAGAACAATGCTTAGAATGACTTCGATAGCCTAACATAACTTGGCCTAACAAAATCGTGTAACAACTTGACGAGCGAAGGCTGCATCGATCCTCCCATCGCAGGAACGTGCCGTGCATGCATTCGACTTTGAACAACCAAGTTTTATTTGGGTGCTTAGACTTATGCCACAAGCCGTGCAATACAACTTAACTCATAGGGCGAGCAAAGGCTATGCCAAGCCTTGGACGATGGAACCGTGCATGTTTTATCAAGCATTTATACGGGCGACACCTATGACTTAGGCTAACTCACAACTTTGTGGTGAAGACCAATTTTTTTCTTCTTCCAAGCCACAGGACGAAGGACCAAGTGTCATTTTGAAAGCCATCGTGCAAAGATTATAAGCCGACCGTGGGACCTTGTTTATTTTCTAACTCAATCGACCTGACTTGGAATTATTCCCTTAGTTTTGTGGATTCATCTCTTTTATTATCAAACCTACTTGTGCATTTGAAAACTTTTATTTTATTAGTACGAAGGCTAAGTTGAGGCAAGTTTACCGAAGCCGCCCACCTGCGCGAGGAGTCGCCTCAACCGAGCGGGTCTTCGAGTGGCCGTTGCATGGCTAAGTCCGAATGTCGTCGGCATTTTGGTTCCTCCGATTGACTGAACGGGACGGGACACTACATCATACACCACTTAGAAAAAGTTTCATCCTCGAAACTAACTGAGTACTTACTTATTGACTCATAACTTGCTTCAACATCCAACAATTCTCATACACATTCTTCCTATATGTTTCTTCAATCTGAGCCACGCTCGTGCCTTAGTTATTTTCCACATCCTCGATACTCTTCAGTTCTTTTAGTCTCATTTGAATTCAACGTATCACTTAGTTGGATCGTGCACATATTTCAGGCGTCCCTAAAATACATACATTTCAGCCAAGACTCGTGATAGAGAATTATGCCATTTCTACTCGAGCCGGATCGTGCACATATTCAAGCGTCCCTGATATACATGTATTTCAGCCGAGACTCATGAGTGGTATTATCATACTCTTGCATCATTCCATTCATCAACACCAACATCCAAACTAATTAATTCTCAAGATTACTCGCACCGATGCTAACTCTCGCAACATTGATGTCTCGCCTAACCGCTAGGCCATCTCTCTAGGCTAAAGTCAATCCGTCAGTATTGGAATCATAGTTCCCAAACAATAATATAAACACTGACCCCATCCTAAGGTCAAACCAAATTTATTAGTACGAAGTTTTCTACCGAAGCTCGCATCACTCTGATGTCTAAACTTCGAGCATATATTTTTACCTATTCACACTCGCAGCATTCAATTTCAGGGGTCCGAGTCATTCAGCAAAGCCATCCTACTTCATGTTCTTCTCAACCAAGTCTCTTGCATATCACTATCATATGTCCAAACAAATAATTTTTGTACACTCACTCTTTTTGAATCCGTTCGATATAATCTACCTATCCATTCCATCCAAGTCAAGCACACTATGACACAACTTATCGCTAAACCATAATTCTCATTCCATATTTCCTAAGTCGTTATATCGCAATTCACGTATTCGATCATGAGGTCATCTGACTTAACAATATGTCACGCCCCAATCTCATACGAGTCCGATTATCCACGACGGGCATGAAATCACCATGCGTGCTCCCGCGGAATAATCATCCTCATCGGGGTGTAACACTTGCTTTGAGTCTAGACTAATTCATTCTCGATACGTAGATTGGATCTACTAAATCCTCAACTTTACTTAATCATCAAACACAAGTCCGATTAATCCTTGAATTTACCTTCGCATCAAGCCACAAGTCAAAGCATTCTAAATTACTACGCCATGATTTTTCTGAGCGTGATCATTCCCACGACATGAATCACCATGTTCGCGCTCACGCGGAACGATCGTCCCAAATCCGACGTAACGCATGTGCGAGGCTTGAGTTGCACTCACGTAAGACAAGGTCGTTGACATTGTGGTTGTCAGCGTAACCACCAAAATATAATCATTTTTATCCAACATTCATTTCAATCAAGATCCTAGGTATAACATCCATCAAAACAATAACACTTTTGCACGATTTTTATTTCTCGAATTAGAGTGCCCCTGAGTTATCGCATTTCGATCTTTGATACGCCTCAATACCATCGATGATATACGTAACCTGACGATCTTCCTTTGCAACGAATTTCGAGTTGTACAACTGATGCTATCATCCGAATCGAATACACCATATTTCCTCTATATTCAAGATCAATTCGATCGTTATCCCTCGAACTAGCTATATGTTTAATTCATTCGAAATCCAAGATCATGTATGTTCATCCGTCTACCTTAAGTCATCGAGCCACATATTTCCTTAAGTCATATCGATCTATGCTAACTCAAATATTTGAATCATTTCCATGCAGGTTATCATCCAATCATGCTAAGTTTTTGTATATGATTCACATATCGATTTCCTCGATCGAGTCATCCATTTGTTACCTTAACTTTTCCTCGATTCTATCTATCTACGCAACCATTTTTTGCATTTCGTACTTGCACAATCCCAATCTTATGTACGTCATCTCCAGTTTTGTTCAAATCGACTCGTCCAAATCTTCAAGATTATAACTTATTCAATGATACTCAATCTAAGGCTTTACATACATACGACGGTTGCTAACAGACTCATTGGCAAACCGCATCCTCAATCGACCAACATCCCCGAGGTTATCCCATATACCACTCAGGGATGAAGTCATTCGACAAATCCTCAAAACTATCATTCAATTCGCAATCGACTACTTCGAATCTCCGTTCGAATCATTCCTCAAATTTCAAGCACGCTATTCTATATCACATCGACGATAACATCGTTGTTCGATAGCACCGCTATCGAAACTACCCAACACTCTTTGAATCAAGTCTAACTTATTCTTGCCCGACACAATTTTGGTGTATATGCCCAGCCCGACACAATTTTCGTACGATTTTGCAAAATATATAGAATTATTGTATTAAAATTCCGTAGGACATTTGAGAGAGAGTGCATCAAAGATATCAATTTGCAAAAACAACATCAGAGTTTGCCAAAATATCAGAGTTAAAGAATTCAATCGAAAGTCCAAGGACGTAAAGCCGTGCTCTAATACCATTATGTCATGCTCCGCTCCCGTAGGAGCGATCGTTCTCGCTAAGGCGTGATGCCGCGTGAGCCTAAATCACGCAAGGCGGGTTCCATAACGGTCGATTACAGGCTAAGCGACGGGGTTGTCGCACAGAAGTCCCAAGCAGAAATATTGATACATCAGCAAAAATTTGAAATAAAATACAAGTCATGCAAAATACTCTTTTATTGATGTTGAAACAAAGATTACAATATGGCACAAGGCCAAGATTACAAACACTCAAGCTCACTCTTCTCATATTACAAGTCACTCTGCTCTCTCTCTCTCTCTTATCTCTTAATACAATTTGAGTAGGCCAGTGGAAGCTTCGGATAGGCGATATCCATACATTATGTCCCATATAAGTCCAGACTCTATGCGGCTGTGCACCTCGAAACGCCAAGGAAACTCCATGCCTCGACGCATCCAAGCGAGCTCCACGCCAACGAGCTTCTACCTGTTCCTGCACATGAAACTTGTGTGGGTGTCAGTACTCAACTGTACTGGTGGAGTGAGCTCCTTGCCCACCCATATAAAATTGACACGTTCATTTACTTTGCGCAACATAATTCCCTTTTCGGTTGTCTTTCTACTCTTGCCTTAGTATCAGTTTTAGGACATAGACTCTCGGCCTATTTTGTGTCTCTAGACCATCCCGTGCCTTACAACTAGCAACTTACTGATACTTTGTCTCTAGACCCTTCTCGTGCCAACGATGTCAACTTATCAAGTCGTGCTTGCCTTTCGGTCCATACTTAGAGATGCAACTACACGATAGTACCCAATTTTCATGTGACCGTTGTCACGACCCGCACCCTAGAGTTAGGACACGAGAGCGTAACAACGCCCAGCCTATGCCGCAGTGTCGGCGGTAGAACGCTGTCCTAGGTCACAACATCTAACAATATAAAGCTAAGCAGTTTATACTCCCCGAATGGGGGTGACATAGCAGATACAAATTCAATCACATCTAAGGTAGAGCATGATAAGGATAGATAAACAATAAAATCCAAAATAAATACAGGAGATAGAAGTCTAAGTGTCTAAGATACATGAACCCAAAAGTACATCTCAAAACTCAAATAAGATACAATAATCCACAAAGTAAATACAACTCCAGATAAAATGAATAACTACCTAAACAACCTCTAATGTGTCTCCTCTAGGCTAGCAGGCACCTCCAGGCTATCTGTGAAATTTATTAACAGGTCCAGTCAGGACTGGAGCGAGCACAGTACATCTCAACAATTCATAGCAGGTTAGAAAATATGAACATGCAGTAAAGTAAGATACAAGTACTGAAAGAAATGCTGTATGTAAACAGAGAGAGAGCTATAATAGAAATATCTACTATATATAGAGAACTAGCAGTGACTAGTGAGTCAGAGTACAACATGAACATGTAAATGGCCTGGGATGATTCAATGAAGATACTACGGAATGATTCAATGAAGATACTACTGGTGTATTATTCACATGTCCACTTCTACTCCCCCGTACCCCCAATCAATACACAAGGATCCAGCCAGGTTATGTTATATGATTCCATGCAAGGCCCGCGAAGGGTGATACATGGATGTCCCATAAATGGGGAGTCTGGGGATTACCCAACTGTGTAAGATTCAAGAGACTCTGTGATCATGAGGGTACATGTCACAAGTAATCAAGTGAACCAAGAAGCATAGTGATATGCCATGTAAGTGAAACGCACAGAACACATAGTACCCGATGCTCCATAAGGATAACATCTCAAGAAAGGATCCATATAGTACCAATCCGTGTGACCGTCGTGACAGTACAAGTAAAGTAATCTACTGCAGGAAATAATTCTAAGCAGGATATGAAATGATCAGAGAATGTACTCGCCTCGATAACCTGAACAGCTGATAAGTATAGGAGGTCCCACTGAAGCCACAGAGTCCTATTTAAAGCAACACAGGTTACAAGGTGTTCAAGTTGAAAAAAATAAAACTATACTAGCCATCTATATTATTCTAGGTTCTTCTAAGTCAAAACAACTCTAGGTCGACTCCGGTCAATAATCTAGTCAAACTAGGTTAAGTGTTGACTTACAGTTGACTTTGGGTCAACTGGTCAACTCTGGTCAAACAGGGTAATTCTAGTCTAATATAAAGTGTACTTCGTTATTTGTACGTCGAAACTTACGGCATGCAAATCGAGATAAGAAGATTATCGGTAAGGTTGATAATCTTATTATAGTGATTCACATATACAACTTGTCAATTTCAGCGATGTGAGATTACTGGAATTGACTGATCTCAGTTTCGTTGTACTAATCCCGAAATACGAACATTATATGAATTAATTATTAATTAATTATAAAAAGGTTAAACTCAGAGAAATTATCAACAAACATTGTCGGACGATGAAATGAACATCGCCAACGTGTCCAGAATGGTCAAATTAGCTAGGATAGCCTACCCAACGGTCCAATTTGGACACAAGGGCAAAAAGATAATTTCGGATCAAAACGGTGTCCATGTCAGAGCCGTTTTGCACCGAAAAACGTGCAAGAAAACAAGTCTATAAAATAAAACAAATTATATGTCCACGCAACCAGAATGTCGATACGAACCCAACGGTATCTCCAGAATTGGATTCCGTTAACCCGATCTCAATTTGGCCCGTTGACCAGAACTTGGAATTCCGGTTTGCACGGAAATGTGTGCCGGAGCCAAAGTTCTCAAAACTCAGCAAACTACCTGTCAACGAGTCCAGAATGATGATACGAACTCAACGGTATCTCCGGAATTGGATTCCGATGAGCCGATCTCAAAATGACCCGTTGGCCCGGATATTGGTATCCGACTTGCACCGAAATGCGTGCCAGACCCAATGTCCACCAAAACCTAGCAAATTATATGTCAACGAGTCCAGAATGACGATACGAACTCAATGGTATCTCCGGAATTGGATTCCGATGAGCCGTCGTCAAAAAGTCCCGTTGACCCAGAAAGTGGGACCCACTTTGTACCAAAAAACGTGCCCGGGCCCACGTTCTCCAAATCTAACAAATTTTATATGAAAATATGCCAGAACGACGCCACAAGTCTAATGGTGGTGTCAGAAATGAAATCTGGAGTCCCGTGTTCAAAAATAGAATTTTACAAGTTGGAAATTACGAATTCGGATGACCAACTTTGGCGTCGAATTCAACCAATCAAACAAGCTCACAATGAAACGAAACTGGAGGGGTAGTAAGAGGGTTATACCAGCTTCGCACAGGAACTGGTAGCACGCCAAACGGAGCTGCGGTGGAGGAGATACAAGCTGACGAAGTTGGTCCCGCGAAACTGTCCAAATTTAATACAATTTAAACGATCAACTTGGTGGCCGATTTTTATGTATCAAACGATAAAATTAACGGACGAAATTTGACAGAGATAAAGGTGGATATACCGAGATTGCAACGGAGCAAAGAAATCGCCGATCCAACGGTCGGATCTCCGGAAAAATGTGCACGAAGACACTGCGACGGAGGGTCAAAATGAACTCGATCCCGTGCGCGTCACGACGGGACGTCGTTCAAAACGCACGAATCGCCTCGACGGCGCGTCCCGGAGGACGTTGGCCGCCATGGGAAGGTAGGCTAGGGTTCGCCGGAGAGGGGGCTACCTACGGCGGGGGTCGGCCACGCCGGTGGGCGGCCGTCGGCGGCGCGGCAGCGCCGCTCGTGAGCGCGCCAACTTTGGCTGCTGCTCCGCTGTGCGCCGCGGCGCTGTACAGGGCTGCGCGCGGCCAGCTCGGCCGGTGATGGCTCGTCGGGGGCGGCCAGGCGCCGCGTACGACGGCGAGGGTGGTGGTGGTGATCGGTAGCCGCGGCTGAATTGTGATGGTGGTCGCGGTTTGATGATGGAGAGGTGGTGGTGGAGTGGTGGTTAAGTGGAGAAGGAGGAGGAGAGTTCGACGGCGGCGGCCAGGCTGGCCGGAGCCACGGCGAGAGGAGGTCGGCCTGGGGGAGGTCCGGCCATGGTGGGAGTGGTGGTGTTCCATTGATGGTGGTTGTTCGATTTTGAATGGGGAAGATGATGGTTGATGCTAAGGAAGAAGGAGGAGGAGGAGAGCTTGGGTGGTGGCCGACGGCCAAGCCACGCCGGAGTGGGGCTGGGGTCAAGCTGGTGTGTAGGTGGTCGGGTTGGGTGGTGTTGCTGTAGGAGTTGGTGTTGTTGGTTTTGTTGTTGTTGTTGTTTGTATGGGAATTGAATAAGGAGAGAGAGAGGATAGAGATAATAAATGAGTGAGAGAGAGAATGAGAGGATAAGAGAGAGAGAAAAAGGTGGCTCCCTAAATGTTAGGGCCGGCCACTTGGCCAAGGGTGTGGAGAAAAGTTGCCATGGGGAAATTAATGGTTGTGATTGAATTAAGGTGAAATCAAGGGCAATGATGGAATATAGGAAAATAGGTAATTCCAATAGGATTAAATCAAGGAAAATTTCCAATAATAATTAAAAATAGGTAGCATGGATATTTAGTATTTTTCAAGGGCAATGGGACTGAGGATGATGGTGATGATTTAATTAAGGAAAAATCAATGGCTAAGATTAAATGGGAAAAAATAGGTCATTCCCATAGGAGTTTTAATAAAAAGAATTTTCCAATAAATATAAAAAAATAGGGAGAAGAGTACTTGATATTTTTGGACAAGAAAAATATGAGGGTGCTACGATGGAGGGTAGCACGAAGCTGGACTGGACTCGGTGGAGCCGGATTGGATCAAAACTGGACATTGTGCGAAAATCGAATTAAAATTAGACGTTGATGATCATGAGCGAATAAGTAGCACATGGACATTCCAATAAATGGGACACAAGTGGCGGACGGATAGTAGGCTCAAAGTGGGCCATGTCCATAGTTGGGGCGGACATGTTTTGGTCGACAGGGGACCCACAAATCAAGTTGGAAAATAAATGTGACGCCGTGGAGTGAAATAAAATCGGGTCACGTGTCGGAAAAGTTGTGCGAATCAAATGGAGCTCAAAATGACGTGTCTGAGTGGGACACAAAGGTCATGGGTGACGAACGTCTCGAGTAGATCATCAATGAGGAGTTGGTTTCAAGAAACTGACTGGTCTTGCGCTCCCAATTTAAATGTCATGGTAACGCGCTGAAAATGATCAAGAAAAAGAGTGGGAAAATACATAATAATCAAATGGTCTAAATTGACCCGAAGTTCAGCGAAGCAGAAAGAGCACAAGGGAACAAGTTTGGGTGGGACACCATATACCGTCATGAAGGTAATCATGTCCACTCCAAAATCCGTAAAGAAGATTTCCAGAATTGAACATCCCTGATACTCCAAATATCAATGGCACGGGAAAGTACACTTAAGTAAAAATAACAGAATTAATTATTTATCGAAACCAATAAATCAGAAAATAAAATAAAATGAAAAAAATCAACCCGAAATTCAGGGTGCTAACATCCTACCCACCTTATAAAAATTTCGTCCTCGAAATTAAAAATGTTCGTACTCCCTCTAGGTCAAACCCCCACAATCAAGTCCCGGATTAAAACAAATCATACCATCAAAAGAACAACGTCCAGGGTCATGGCATACGGTGGTAGTAAAAGTCTCATCTAGGTATACTAGTCATGCTAACTGAATTGGTCATAGGGTATCAAAACACACAGGCAGTCTAGGGTGCTAAACAAAAGTTATAAAAAACAACAAACCATCAAACCTGTAAGGCAGTCTACCATCCTATATGAAAACTGGTACTGATCAAAAAATAATAATGATAACTACCATTTATCTGAAAAATACTATTCCAGGAAAAATCAAATCATTAGTTAAGGAATGAAAGTCAATTGCGTTGAAATTCAATTACAATATATATAAAATATTTAGTCTCGATACGATCTAAGTTGATCAAATTGGGAAAATCAAAATTTAGGCAATGTGGAGGACTGCTCAACAAAGTTTGAGAACGAGCATACAAGAATAGAGATCCAGGTCACAATCAAAATTAAGTACAACCCAAGATATAATTATGATAAGAAAAGATAATCGAAGTCGATTTGGTCGTGATTAAGGAAACTAGGATTCAATGATATTGAAAAACCCCTTTTTGGGAAAACAAGGAAAGATTTCATACGAAGGTCAGTTAATCATCTCTCTCTAACATTATCAGTTTATCATTTGCCAATCATATTTTTCTCACAAACCCCAATATAAAATCAACCTTCATATGACTACCCTCAAAATTTCTATAACCTTCGGTCATCTAAATTTTACCATGATCACCATAGACAAAATTCAATCTTCTAAAACATTTCCCACGAAGCATACCCCTCTTAATTAGAAGTCAACACTTATTCATTTAATCAAAATTTCGAATCCCTTCACCTCGTTCTAAATTAGATCCGAAACCTCTAAATCCAGTTTATGAAATTTTGAACTTGTTTAAGTTAAGCCTCGTATTTATTTAACCCTAATACTACCAAGTCATATAAAATTTATTCTCATTTTATAAATCAACCTTCATATTTCCTTCACGTTTATCTTCAATATTATCCTTTTTAAATTCCACAATTTCTCCTAATCATCAAAAATAATTTCTATAACGTAGAATCCTAGTGTTCTCTTTGTCTATAGTCACCCTCTCAAAATATCTAGTTCAACTTCGCATAATCATAGAATACAATTAAATTCTTCTTTCCATCTCTAAGTTTCTACATAGTCTTGTAATAGTTCCCAAGAATCAATAACCAAGATTTTCTAAGTTCTCAAAACTAGGTTGACCTCTGGTATTATTTTTTTTGAAGCACATCCATGAATTACTCATAACCAAAATTTCTGTAATTGTTTCTAAATTAATAACATTTATCCCTCGATTTCATTTGTAAACCTTTACCACATCTCCACATCTCCATTTCGAATTTTTCACATTTGACATCCATCATTTTGATTCCTACAAATCATTCCATGATAACCATTCACGTTATTTCTATACTAGATGATTTACGTCACTTCTTCAACATTTCTCAGATAAAAACGATATGCAATTTCAAGAGTTCAAGTACAGCTGATAGAAAGAGATACGAGCCGGAATTGATATAATCAGGATAGTTGTACAAGACAAGGAATGATGGTACTAAAATATTGGCAGGAAAAGAAATGGTAATAAAATCTGTTCTACTTATCCGTTTTAAAAGAGGAAACCATTTTAAAATCCAGAGTTAAAATATCAAATTTAAGATAAAGTCTAGCAAAATTATCGATTCATTGTATTATGAAAAACTCATAGCAAGAAATTTCACAAGGTTTATAAAACCAACTAAACTTACTCCTGAGTTAAATAATAGGAAACTAGACAAACAAACAATAATAATTCTTTTTTTGAATGACTGAAAACAATAGAGAAAACATGTTCAAAATATTTTAAGTACAATCTGATAATCATATGCGTCTATCCAAAATCATGGTACTCTAAATCCTCGACATACTAGTAAGCAAGACTACGATAATCACAGAGCCCTTGACTTATGCACATATCTCTAGAATCATGGTATTTAACATTTTTGCGGTGCCGCTAGCTTGGCTACGAAAACCTAAATTCCCACTCCCGAGAAATATATCCAAAGTCAGACTATATGTCCTCACCATGCTGGCTAATGTGACTATAGAAGACAAGATTTCCATAACATAGATAACCTAGCCCATATAATTTCATCTTGCCAAAAATTAAATTAAATCAATAATGAATACTCAAAAATCAAATCACTTTATTAACGAACATCAAAATTCAAAAATGAACAAAATCCATCAAAATACAAACTCGAATGCAACAGCTATCATTGAAATGCAAAATTCGACAATCATCCATCAAAATTAATAAATACAAACTCAAATTCAACAATAATCCATAAAAATCAAATTTAACAACAAAAAGTAAAAATGAATCAAATCAAGGGAAAAAGAGAGTTTTCAAATCGAAGTTAAATAAGATTCTCCAGGGTCGTCCCAGGAATCTCTCAAGGGATCCTAGCTGTGATTGAGTATCTTCAAAATATATCCTATTCCTACTGCAGGCTGTAGTGGTACTCTAGTTCGAATACCACTACACTTTAGTGTCGACCTGCATGGGCCACCACTAAAAACATATCACGACCCGCACCCTAGAGTTAGGGCACGAGAGCGTAACAACGCCCAGCCTACGCCGCAGTGTCGGCGGTAGAACGCTGTCCTAGGTCACAACATCTAACAATATAAAGCTAAGCAGTTTATACTCCCCGAATGGGGGTGACATAGCAGATACAAATTCAATCACATCTAAGGTAGAGCATGATAAGGATAGATAAAACATGAAATCCAAAATAAATACAGGAGATAGAAGTCTAAGTGTCTAAGATACATGAACCCAGAAGTACATCTCAAAACTCAAATAAGATACAGTAATCCACAAAGTAAATACAACTCCAGACAAAATGAATAACTACCTAAACAACCTCTAATGTGTCTCCTCTAGGCTAGCAGGCACCTCCAGGCTATCTGTAAAATTTATCAACAGGTCCAGTCAGGACTGGAGCGAGCACAGTACATCTCAACAATTCATAGCAGGTTAGAAAATATGAACATGCAGTAAAGTAAGATACAAGTACTGAAAGAAATGCTGTATGTAAACAGAGAGAGAGTTGTAATAGAAATATCTACTATACATAGAGAACTAGCAGTGACTAGTGAGTCAGAGTACAACATGAACATGTAAATGGCCTGGGATGATTCAATAAAGATATTACGGAATGATTCAATGAAGATACTACTGGTGTATTATTCACATGTCCACTTCTACTCCCCTGTACCTCCAATCAATACACAAGGATCCAGCCAGGTTATGTTATATGATTCCATGCAAGGCCCGCGAAGGGTGATACATGGATGTCCCATAAATGGGGAGTCTGGGGGTTACCCAACTGTGTAAGATTCAAGAGACTCTGTGATCATGAGGGTACATGTCACAAGTAATCAAGTGAACCAAGAAGCATAGTGATACGCCATGTAAGTGAAACGCACAGAACACGTAGTATCCGATGCTCCATAAGGATAACATCTCAAGAAAGGATCCATATAGTACCAATCCGTGTGACCGTCGTGACAGTACAAGTAAAGTAATCTACTGCAGGAAATAATTCTAAGCAGGATATGAAATGATCAGAGAATGTACTCGCCTCGATAACCTGAACAGCTGATAAGTATAGGAGGTCCCACTGAAGCTACAGAGTCCTATTTAAAGCAACACAGGTTACAAGGTGTTCAAGTTGAAAAAAATGAAACTATACTAGCCATCTATATTATTCTAGGTTCTTCTAACTCAAAACAACTCTAGGTCGACTCCGGTCAATAATCTAGTCAAACTAGGTTAAGTGTTGACTTACAGTTGACTTTGTGTCAACTGGTCAACTCTGGTCAAACAGGGTAATTCTAGTCTAATATAAAGTGTACTTCGTTATTTGTACGTCGAAACTTACGGCATGCAAATCGAGATAAGAAGATTATCGGTAAGGTTGATAATCTTATTATAGTGATTCACGTATCCAACTTGTCAATTTCAGCGATGTGAGATCACTGGAATTGACTGATCTCAGTTTCGTTGTACTAATCCCGAAATACGAACATTATATGAATTAATTATTAATTAATTATAAAAAGGTTAAACTCAGAGAAATTATCAACAAACATTGTCGGACGATGAAATAAACATCGCCAACGTGTCCAGAATGGTCAAATTAGCTAGGATAGCCTACCCAACAGTCCAATTTGGACACAAGGGCAAAAAGATAATTTCGGATCAAAATGGTGTCCGTGTCGGAGCCGTTTTGTACCGAAAAACGTGCAAGAAAACAAGTCTATAAAATATAACAAATTATATGTCCACGCAACTAGAATGTCGATATGAACCCAACGGTATCTCCAGAATTGGATTCCGTTGACCCGATCTTAATTTGGCCCGTTGACCAGAACTTGGAATTCCGGTTTGCACGGAAATGTGTGCCGGAGCCAAAGTTCTCAAAACTCAGAAAACTACCTGTCAACGAGTCCAGAATGATGATACGAACTCAACGGTATCTCCGGAATTGGATTCCGATGAGCCGATCTCAAAAGGACCCATTGGCCCGGATATTGGTATCCGACTTGCACCGAAATACGTGCCAGACCCAATGTCCACCAAAACCTAGCAAATTATATGTCAACAAGTCCAGAATGACGATACGAACTCAACGGTGTCTCCGGAATTGGATTCCGATGAGCCGGCGTCAAAAAGTCCCGTTGACCCAGAAAGTGGGACCCGCTTTGCACCGAAAAACGTGCCCGGGCCCACGTTCTCCAAATCTAACAAATTTTATATGAAAACATGCCAGAACGATGCCACAAGTCTAATGGTGGTGTCAGAAATGAAATCTGGAGTCCCGTGTTCAAAAATGAAATTTTACAAGTTAGAAATTACGAATTCGGACGACCAACTTTGGCGTCGAATTCAACCAATCAAACAAGCTCACAATGAAATGAAACTGGAGGGGTAGTAAGAGGGTTATACCAGCTTCGCACAGGAACTGGTAGCATGCCAAACGGGGCTGCGGTGGAGGAGATACAAGCTGACGAAGTTCGCCCCACGAAACTGTCCAAATTTAATACAATTTAAACGATCAACTTGGTGGCCGGTTTTTATGTATCAAACGATAAAATTAACGGACAAAATTTGATAGAGATAAAGGTGGATATACCGAGATTGCGACGGAGCGAAGAAATCGTCGATCCAACGGTCGGATCTGCGAAAAAATGCACGCGAAGTCGCTGCGACGGAGCGTCAAAATGAACTCGATCCCGCGCGCGTCACGACGGAACGTCGTTCAAAACGCACGAATCTCCTCGACGGCGCGTCCTGGAGGACGTTGGCCGCCATGGGAAGGTAGGCTAGGGTTCGTCGGAGAGGGGGCTACCCACGGCGGGGGTCGGCCATGCCGGTGGGCGGCCGACGGCGGCACGGCAGCGCCGATCGTGCACGCGCGCCAACTTTGGCTGCTGCTGCGCTGTGCGCCGCGGCGCTGTGCAGGGCTGCGCGCGGCCAGCTCGGCCGGCAATGGCTCGTCGGCGGCGGCCAGGCGCCGTGCACGACGGCGAGGGTGGTGGTGGTGATCGGTGGCCGCGGCTGAATGGTGATGGTGGTCGCGGTTTGATGATGGAGAGGTGGTGGTGGAGTGGTGGTTAAGTGGAGAAGGAGGAGGAGAGTTCGACGGCGGCGGCCAGGCTGGCCGGAGCCACGGCGAGAGGAGGTCGGCCTGGGAGAGGTTCGGCCATGGTGGGAGTGGTGGTGTTCCATTGATGGTGGTGGTTCGATTTTGAATGGGGAAGATGATGGTTGATGCTAAGGAAGAAGGAGGAGGAGGAGAGCTTGGGTGGTGGCCGATGGCCAAGCCACGCTGGAGTGGGGTTGGGGTCGAGCTGGTGTGTAGGTGGTCGGGTTGGGTGGTGTTGCTGTAGGAGTTGGTGTTGTTGCTTTTGTTGTTGTTGTTTGTATGGGAATTGAATAAGGAGAGAGAGAGAGGATAGAGATAATAAATGAGTGAGAGAGAGAATGAGAGGATAAGAGAGAGAGAAAAAGGTGGCTCCCTAAATATTAGGGCCGGCCACTTGGCCAAGGGTGTGGGGAAAAGTTGCCATGGGGAAATTAATGGTTGTGATTGAATTAAGGTGAAATCAAGGGCAATGATGGAATATAGGAAAATAGGTAATTCCAATAGGATTAAATCAAGAAAAATTTCCAATAATAATTAAAAATAGATAGCATGGATATTTAGTATTTTTCAAGGGCAATAGGACTGAGGATGATGGTGATGATTTAATTAAGGAAAAATCAATGGCTAAGATTAAATGGGAAAAAACAGGTCATTCCCATAGGAGTTTTAATAAAAAGAATTTTCCAATAAATATAGAAAAATAGGGAGAAGAGTACTTAATATTTTTGGACAAGAAAAATATGAGGGTGCTACGATGGAGGGTAGCACGAAGCTGGACTGGACTCGGTGGAGCCGGATTGGATCAAAACTGGACATTGTGCGAAAATCGAATTAAAATTAGACGTTGATGATCATGAGCGAATAAGTAGCACATGGGAATTCCAATAAATGGAACACAAGTGGCGGACGGATAGTAGGCTCAAAGTGGGCCATGTCCATAGTTGGGGCGGACAGGTTTTGGTCGACAGGGGACCCACAAATCAAGTTGGAAAATGAATGTGATGCCGTAGAGTGAAATAAAATCGGATCACGTGTCGGGAAAGTTGTACGAATCAAATGGAGCTCAAAATGACGTGTCTGAGTGGGACACAAAGGTCATGGGTGACGAGCGTCTCGAGTAGATCATCAATGAGGAGTTGGTTTCAAGAAACTGACTGGTCTTGCGCTCCTAATTTAAATGTCATGGTAACGCGCTGAAAATGATCAAGAAAAAGAGTGGAAAAATAAATAATAATCAAATGGTCTAAATTGACCCGAAGTTCAGCGAAGCAGAAAGAGCACAAGGGAACAAGTTTGGGTGGGACACCATATACCGTCATGAAGGTAATCATGTCCACTCCAAAACCCGTGAAGAAGATTTCCAGAATTGAACATCCCTGATACTCCAAATATCAATGGCACGGAAAAGTACACTTAAGGAAAAATAACAGAATTAATTATTTATCGAAACCAATAAATCAAAAAATAAAATAAAATAAAAAAAATAAACCCGAAATTCAGGGTGCTAACAACCGTGATAAAAGTCCATTGTGTCGTCGATGTGGTCGTACCATGAGACCTATTTGTGTGTCCATATTAAGGCCGTGTCTCGCAACTCAGTATGGCTTAACCATATTGCCGTCTCGCGGCCCTTGTTGCCTTAATCACCAACTGACCAAATCAAGACTTGTGAACTTAGTGTCACCTAATCGACTTTGACTTGCGGCGATTCCTGACTTAAACTCGTAACGACTCAAATCCAACTTGTGTAACTCTATGCCAATAACTTAAGACTCGACACCATATCTCGTGCCGAAGCACGGTGTCTACGTTGCAGCCAAATCTTAGGCCCTAAATATTGTCTTCTGATCGTGCACCTGTTCAACTCAACTCAATCCAAAGGCACACCTGCGGATTGCCGTCCGTGCCGACCCATCTATATGAAAGGTCACTAGCATCACAAGCTATCCTGGATGTATAGTTTTGTTAGTCGGGGTCCTTTTAACGCAAGTAGCTAGTCCCGCTGCAAGTTCATGCTTAACCTGTGCTATTATCCTTGCACGACCATACCCTGTTTCCTCCTAGGCCGAGTCGGTCCCGTGGTCCCGGGTTGCCGCTCGAGGAACCATCGCCATTGTCGACAAGTTGTCCATGACCATGCAAGACTCGACTCGAACTGACATCTCACACAGTCATTCTTCTTCCAATGTTACCATCCTTTCAAGACCAAGTTCAAGACTTCTAACATTTGAGACCACCTCGATGACCCATGGTCGCAAGCATTCTTCCTTGTTGTCCTATCATTTTACTCAACTCAGTAACGCCTATTTGATAGCCCTTTTCCAAACTTATCTTGAACCTACCGTGGTTCATGCCTTAAACACTAAGTCCATGACATTGTGCCATAAGCCAACTTGTGTTATGTGCGACACTATCACCCAATTCATACTTTATATGACGGACCTTACGATCGTGAAACCAAATAATTTTGACAACCGCAAAAAAATGGAACAATGCTTAGAATGACTTCGATAGCCTAACATAACTTGGCCTAACTAAATCGTGTAACAACTTGACGAGCGAAGGCTGCATCGAGCCTCCCATCGCAGGAACGTGCCGTACATGCATTCAACTTTGAACAACCAAGTTTTATTTGGGTACTTAGACTTATGCCACAAGCCTTGCAAAACAACTTAACTCATAGTGCGAGCAAAGGCTATGCCAAGCCTTGGACGATGGAACCGTACATGTTTTATCAAGCATTTATACGGGCGACGCCTATGATTAGGCTAACTCACAACTTTGTGGTGAAGACCAATTTTTATCTTCTCCTAAGCCACGGAACGAAGGACCAAGTGTCATTTTGAAAGCCATCGTGCAAAGATTATAAGCCGACCGTGGGACCTTGTTTATTTTCTAACTCAATCAACCTGACTTGGAATTATTCCCTTAGTTATGTGGATTCATATCTTTTTTTATCAAACCTACTTGTGCATTTGAAAACTTTTGTTTTATTAGTACGAAGGCCAAGTTGAGGCAAGTTTACCGAAGCCACCTACCTGTGCGAGGAGTCGCCTCGACCGAGCGAGTCTTCGAGTAGCCGTTGCATGGCTAAGTCCGAACACCATCGGCATTTTGGTTCCTCCGATTGACTGAGCGGGACGGGGTACTACAGCATGTTCCCGACTTCTGTCTTCCACTAGAAAGTGTTAACGTAAAAGTGTTAACGTTCCGACGAGCTTCTTCACCCTTGGCTGGCCCAACCAAGCGAACGGTGCGGTTCTTACGAGATTCGAACTCCTGAACCTGTCCACCTCCGTGTCCGAACTTGAAGCTCTTTCATATATACACATGTGTCCTCGAGAAGAACATCATACACTATGTATATTGTCGATGACCCACAACTACTCATGAACTGTGTGAATGATGAAGCTCCCGTCTCAGATTGAGTTTGCTGTAAACCTTGATCTCCTCTCTGGCTTCGAACTGCTGAAATTGATATCGTTCTGTAAAGCTTTGGCAAACCACCTGTTGTAAAATTGGACCCGTAGAGCAACCCCCACCTGGAGACCAACCAACTGTCATGGGACCGATAGACTGGCCCTTAATCTTTGACTCATCACCAGCCGTCACTTTGTCTCGACGAACCGAATCCTCCGTTCCCTGAAAGCATCTAGAAGCCCTTCCTCAGTAAGTTCTCGATGATCCACCTCCTATCGAATACCTGTCGAGCCTCCATTCGGTGTCTATAGTCCATCTGTACAGCTTAGCAGCTTCAGCCTGTACATGCCATAACATAAATCTTACCGAGTCAGCTGTTGGAAACCCTTTGCAAGAGTCCAATATTTATCCCCAAATAGACTACGAAAGCCATCATCTACCAGCCTCCCTACCGAAACCAAGTTATAGCATAAATTCGATACATGTTGCACACCCTTAAGGACGAGCTTCTTACCAAACTCCATCGTCAAGTGCACATCACCGATGCCTACAACTGCAACTGTCCCCTTGTTGCCCATCTTCACACGTCCAAACCTGCCACGAAGGTGTGACGTGAAGATCCTCCTATGTGGAGTGGCGTGATACGACGTCCCAAGTCCATGACCAAGTCACCATCATGACACATGCAATAAGGTTCCTCTGTGTCAGTCGCTGCGATGATGATACCTCCAAACGCCATGAGATCCTCCTGATCGTCTTGTCTTTGGCCTTTTCAGCTTTGAGTTTCATACAGTTACTCTTGATATGACCTCTTTCGCTATAGTGATAGCAGCCCTCCTTACGGTCCACAATCGTAAGATCCCGATAACTCCCCTATCCTTGTTTGTAACTTGGGTCTTCCTTTCCCATAGGAAGCCACCAAAGGGGACTCCTGTGATGATTCCACTTGCTTACGTCGGACCTCATCATTCAACAAGCTATTTTTGACTGCCTCTATCGTAACAACTCTATCAGGCGCAGAGTTGCTCTTCGACACCACCAACTTCTTCCAGCTTTCCGACAGAGAACTCAAGAGAACAAGGGCCTGAAGCTCATCATCAATCACCATCTTCATCGCAGACAGCTGATTGATGATACCGTAAATCTCGTTCAGTTGTTGTGCCACTTGGACACCCTCCGTGTACTTCGAGTTGACGAATTTACGAATAAAAATTGCCTTATTGCCAACCGTCTTCCTTTCGTATAACAAATGCAGCTTCTCCCATAATGCTTTTGTTGAACTCTCCATAGACACATGGTGAAACATCGAATCATCCAACCATTAGCGGATGAATTCAATAACCTTCCGATCCAGTCTTCAGCAGCTTTGTCCGTTGGCTTTGCGCTGTCACCCTCCAACAGACTATGCAAGTCCTTGCACCAGAGTAGATCCTCCATCCTTAGCTTCTAAATCGCCCAGTTTCCTCCTATGAGGGTGATCATACGATTGTTCATATGCTACATAGATAGAGTTGTAAGAACCTCCAAAGCTCTGATACTAGTTGTTGCGTGCGTGCGACAATGTTTGCCAACCCACCTGATCAAAATTAACCCTCGTCTTGCGGACACCAAGCACATGTATATGGCAGTGACGTAGGTCACCTGGACAAATCTAAATCTTTAATAACTCAGACGAAATTACAAGATTGACAGAACTCACGTTGAACCCTTTGTCCTAATAGGTTCAACCCACTCACCACTCTCAAGAAAAAAATTAGAAGATTACAATTGATATCACTAACCAACCCGTAGCACTCTCTCTAACCCGACTCCTCGATTAGATCTTCTTTCTTATGTCTTGGATGGCGAAGTCCTAAGAGCAAAATACGGACTTTCTCTTAGATTTTTTTGTAGACGAGCACCCTAAATCTCTACTTTGTGCATCCATCCTCACCTCAAATAAATAAGATGAGAAACCTAATTTTAGTATTAGAAAATCCTAAAAGTACTCACCATCAGATCTGGCTGTCCACCAACAACCAACGGTGCAGATTATATCCCATCACCAATTATGGACATCTAAATATGGTCAAATTAAATATTTGATACAAATTTGTAAATCTAATTAAATCAGATATTTAATATAGATTTCTAAATCATATCAAATTAAATCATTTACCATATTTGGGCACCAAAATTTGCTCTTACCAAATCCAGACTGGACTCCAACAGAAATTACATAGAACCTTAATAAATTAGACTTACAAAATAATAAAATAGTATAAAACAACCCAAAAAATGAGAGGTTACAAATGCAAGCTAAACCCCCATTTAAGTAACCAATTAAAAAGCTAATATTATACATGATGTGAGGAAGTCGACTTTAGATTATGGTTGTGTATTCCTTAGGGTTACAATCGAGGATGTGTCTTTGTATTCCCAAACATGCTCCCCTCATGCCATCCTTTATTGAAATGCAACTTAATCTCTATTGTACAGGATCGAAAAATCCTTCAGATGATGTAGATGAGGATAAGCGTGAACCTGTTTCCACTCCGCCAAGCATGGCGATGATGAAGCTATTGGGACTCCAAAACTCAAGGCCGATGATGCCTATGTTTCATCATATTAGTTAAGGTTTCTACGAAGGTTTTGGAGTGTCTCCATTTCGTTTTCCTTAATTTATTACTGTCTGACTTTAGATTTCATTAGTTGGTCTTATTTTTTCGGATTCTTCGTTTAGCCCAAGTGTTTGAAGTAGTCGGCGCCCTTCGGTTTATATGCACCCCCTTCTAGTTTCTAAAAAAATCATTTTTGAACTTTTCAACTCTGATGCGCAGTCTTTTAATTTGCCATGGTCATATCTTTCTACAATTAGATACCTTCATACATTAATTGTCACTTTTTGAACGATCATGAAATGAAGATAATTATTCTTTCTAACTATAATGGAAGTTAATCATCAATCCTTGATTTAACTATTTATGTCTTGACATATAAATACCTACAAAGTCTCTCCTATATCATATTGTTATTTCAAAAATAAATTTAGTTGGCATTGTCAAAAAAAATATGATTAAAATACTAACTTTTTAATTTAACAAGGAATTATGGAATAGTTTACCAGTCAAAAGGATCTATCTAATTTTCATAAAAATATAAGTGCATAAACTTCAATTTCAACCTAGAAGCTTTCATATTTTTTTCAAATTAATTTGGTTTGATGTGTTCTATGTAGTATCTATATTTGATATCTCCTAGAACATTATTTTCTACTTCTCTTTTTATCTAAGATTATCCAACAAATTGAATTATGCCAGAAAAATTTATAATATACCTTATGTAAGGGGTAATTATTTTCCAAATAAGGAGACTAATTTTTTAAAACATTACCATTTTCTTAAAAATTAAGTTGGTCCACATTTTCTATCTTATAGCATGATTGCCATTTTCCATAACATGTTGATTTTTTTAATTAATTTCATTTCCTTCAAAAGATCACTTCTCAACATGAAGTGTGGTTGATAAATATTACACTGGACCTCATAAGCTAATGCTTACTTTTCATTATTTCTAACATAATTTTATTATATGAAAAGAGATTCCACCCTTGTAGACATTTCTCTCAAGGGTTAATCTTTTCGTGAGCAACCGTATCATAATAATAAATAGTTGGGCTTTCTGGATTGACTGGTTCTGAGTGAGACGAGGATGGAACATTTGGATTGATCTGCGCCAAATGAGTTGCATTCGCTTCGTCAACAAGGATCTGTGGTGGCAGTAGAGTATTTGGATTGACCGGCTCTGAGTGAGCCAGCGGTGGAGTATTCGGATTGACCGGCTCTGAGTGAGCTAGTGGTAGAGTATTTGGGTTGACTGGCTCTGAGTGAGATGGCAGTAGAGCATTTGGATTGATCTGCTCCAATTGAGCTGTATTCGCTTCGACGACATAGATCTGCGATGGTGGTGGAGCATTTGGATTGACCGGCTCTGAGTGAGCCGGTGGTGGAGTATTTGGATTGGCCGGCTCTGAGTGAGCCGGCGGTGAAGTATTTGAATTGATCTTCTCCAAATGAGCTGCATTCGCCTCAATGACATGTATCTGGGGTGTCATTGGTGGATAAACTATCTGCGGTGGCGGTGGTGAGTAAATTATCCGTGGATCATCTCCGATATTAGACTTGGTGAAGAGTCCCACTCTTCCTCCAAAGGCATTATTGGGAGACAATGCCAACAACATTGCAATACGAAGAAGTGTTGCAATAGCCATGTTGTATATATATCAACTTTAGCCTTATGAGTCTATGATACAAAGGGTGCTAAGTTATATATAGGACTCTAGGTTACACTCGAGTAATAAATTCATCAAATGTGTTGGATTTAAAGGAAGGAAAACAATGAATCATATATATGATTAGGTTTTTGTACAATGAACGTAGTCTTGTATTATAATTCAAATCATAATATGGATTAAATGATTTCATTTTATTATATTATTGTTCAATGAATAAGTTTTCAATATCTTCGCCATAATCTTTAGTTTCGTTGAACAATATTTATAGATAATTTTTTTGAAAAATCCTACTCTATTGTGGTTGGTGTAATGCAATCTTTAGCTCCAACGAACAAAGTGTTGGGAACGAAGCGCGGAAACCGTTCTCCTAAACCAGGAAGTCTTGCGAGAGAACCGAGCAAAAGGACACAAACCAAAAATGCCAAACACAATCGCAGACACAAAGATTTTTTTTACATGGAAAACCCTTGCAGGAAAAACTACAGGACGATCGGAGTCCAACCATGAAGAACCTTCAATAATGGAATAAAGAGAATACACCCTCTACAAGCTCCTTCCGATCCAACACGGATCACCACAACTCACTTGAAAGAAGAAAATTTTGATTGCGGACACCGAAGAACAAGAGATGCCGAAAAATTATTTGAAGCAATCTCTCCTTCATAATAGTCCTTAATCCTCTCTCTCTCTCTCTCAAATATTGTAAAACACTCTTGTTTTGAGATATTTTTCAACTTGCATCCATCACCCTTTTATAAGCCCTTGGTAATCCATACATGGAAGGTCAATATATATGAAAACTTCCAATGTGCATCAATCATATATTAAATGGAAATCCAATGACCATTGGCTTGCCATAATTGGAAGTCTAATTATATGGAAAGCTATTATATGAAGGATCCAATCATAAATATATGATCAAAGTAAATATGGAAATCCAATCCTATATTTTCTTACCATATATGTTCCAAAATAGGATCGATGCACTCCCCGAGCTTTTCTGACACACGGATAGCGCTCGTCGCACCCTGGGGTATTCTCCACATAGGTTGGGAACCCCACCCACTCCAACAAATCTCTTCCTTCACAACTAGGTGGAGGAACTCGTCATCCCGATGATCTGCCTGCAGTACTCAAACTCCCCCCTTGGTAGAACCTTCGTGAGCATGTCCGCTCTATTGTCATCAGTATGGACCTTCTTAAGCGTCGTGTCCTTCTTCTTAACCATATCTCGTATCCAATGATATCGAGTCTCAATGTGCTTGGACCGACTATGAAATATCTGGTTCTTCACAAGGTGAATGACACTCTGGCTATCGTAAAGCAAAGTATACTGCTCTTGCTTTAGCCCTATTCCTACAGCAACTTCTTCATCCCCAACAACTCCTTGCAAGCCTCCGTCGCCGTAATGTACTCTGCCTCTGTCGTCGACAAGGCAACACGCTTTTGCAACACGACTGCCATGATACTGCTCCACCAGCAAACATGATCACATAGCCGAAATTCGATCGCCTCGTGTCTATATCTCCAGCCATATCAGCGTCGGTATACCCAACCAACTTTGGCTCGTCACTACCAAAAGAAAGTCTCCAATTGGCAGTGCCCTGAAGGTATCGTAGGATCCACTTTACCGCACTCCAATATACCCTTCCAGGATTGGAAAGATACATGCTAACTATGCCAACTGCGTGAGCGATGTCTGGTCTCGTATACACCATAGCATACATGAGACTCCCCATTGCCGAAGCATATAGAAACCGCTCCATATCTTTCTTCTCATCTTCGGTAGATGGACACTGCTCCTTAACGAACTTAAAGTGAGCTGCAAGGGGTTACCACTACCAAAATATAGCACTTTAGCGACGGATATTTAGCGACGGATATATTCCGTCGTTAATAGCGACGGACTACCGACAAAACAGCGATGGTATTCCGTCGAATTGTAGCCATTTATTTTTTTTAATTTTAAGGATAAATTCGGTCGGAAATCCGTCGCTATATCGTCGAACATGTAGCGATGGACAAATAACCCGTCGCTATGTCGTCGCCCAGTTGTTTATTTTGCAGAAAAATGTTAGAAAAAATTGGCACAAAATTTGGCGACCACATAGCGACGGATTATCCGTCGCTAACGGGGGGTATAGCAACGGCCTGGCGACGGATATATCCGTCGTTAAATATTGTGCCCTAACATAAAACAAACCGACGGTGGGGCGGCGAGTGGGGAGGTCGCGGGGCCGGGGGATCTTGGCGGGGGGGGAGGAGAGGGGGTGGGGCTCGGCGGGGGGGGTTAGGGTGGGGTCGGCGGGTGGGGAGGTCGCTGGGGGTGTAGGCGAGCGATGGGGGGGGGGGGGGGGGGGGTCTTTGTGGTCGTGGGAGCAGGAAGGGGTGGAGGCCCGGGGGGTGGAGGGTAGGGAAGGGGGGTTGGGTCGTTGAGTACTACTTGATGTGTTTACTTGTCTTGGGTTTACTTGATGGGTTTACTTGATGTGTTTACAACTAAGATTATTATGTATTTACTACTTGATGTGTTTACTACTAAGATATACTTATTATTATTTGTTGTCGATCTAACAACTTGATATGTTTACTTCGGTATCGGTATCGGACTATTTTGTTGAGTATGAATCGGTATCGAACTAGTTCACGGTATCGATATCGGTATCGGACTATTTCTATGAGTATCGGTATCGGATCGTATCGGACTATTTATATGATTTTCAGTATCAGACTATTTCTATAAGTATCGGTATCTAAACCCTAGCCCTAACCCTAAAACCCTAACCCTAACCCTAAAACCCTAGAATCAATATCATATCGGGCTATTAATCATATGAGTTTAAGAATCGGTATCGGTATTGGTATCGGACTATTTCTATGAGTATCGGTATTGATCGCCTAGGCGGCGTCTAGACGATAGGCGGACTCTCTCCGCCACGCACCTGCCTACCGCCGTTTAGAACCTTGCCGATATTGTGAACCTTGGTATAGAGTGAGTACCCTAGAGGGATATATATATATCTTAGTTGTAGTTAGGTAAGTGTTGAAAATTAAATTTACTTATGCCAAGTCTTTTGGGCCTATCAGAGTTATAAATTTTTCAAAAATCTAGTATAACACTGATCGTCTCAAAAGGCTTGCATAAGTAAGAGTGTATAGAGTGTATATCGTAGTACCTAGAGTGTATAGAGTGAGCCACCCTACTCCCCTTCTTCTCATTCGGGTCATGAGGCCTCCTTTTCCAATCATATGAGATATCCGCCTCAACCAAAGCGTACACAAGTGTAAAAATATTAATATTAAGCAAGGTTCACAGTATCGGTATCAATCGGTATCACTATGAATCTCATGGCTTTTTCTACCAGAGCATAATATACATACGTGAAGCAGAGCTTCATATTCAAAATTAGAAGTAAATAGTTTTCAATTTGTGATAGGCAATCAAAACTTTTTCCTTCTAATATTTTGGATGTGAAGCTCTGCTTCACGTTTGTATATTATGCTCTGGTAGAGGAAGCCATAGATTCATAGTGATACCGATTCTGATACCGATACTATGAACCTTGGTTAATATTAATATTTTTACTTCTCTATGCTTTGATTGAGGTGGATATCATATGATGCAAATAGGAGACTGAGAGTCGAATGAGAAGCAGGGAAGTAGAGGGGGCTCATAGAGGGGGCCTTCTTAAAAGTAGGGGAAGTAGAGCGACGAAGTAGAGGGGGGTCGGTATCGGACTATATATTTTTAGTTGCAATTCTATTTACTTTGTCTTACGATACAGATTTTTACATCCAATCTGTAATGGATCGTTACATCATTGATCGTACATGATGTATAAACGATAACACGAGAGCAGAATATGTGAGTACGATTTTCAGGCAGGCATGGAAGTGTTTCTTAAGTATGCCATGAGCAAAGCTTAGTACATGGACGGTAACAAAATCAAGTGTCCATGTGATAATTGTCACAATAGACGTTACGAAGAAGTGGTGACTGTGAGAGATCATTTGACCCGTAAGGGTTTCGTACGTGATTACGACATGTGGTCATCGCAAGGTGAACTATATGCAAAAGACAGGCTACGAAAGCTGCTACTTTGCTTTTGATGATAATGCTGCAACAGATTTTGTCATCAAGACGACGGATGCTCTGTTGATTATGGAGACCTGCAGAACCTTGCACGAGATATGGTGTACGATACGGCAGGGCCTAATTTTGATCCGGAGGATCCTAATCCCGAGGCGAAGGAGTTCTATGATATATTTCAGGATGATACTCCTCTATATCCTGGTTGTGAGACTCGTTCCGTACTGTCAGAGACAATGCGGTTGTTGAATATAAGTCTGATTTAACTTGCCATAAGCTTTCTATGATCGGATCACACAACTAATGAAGGAGGTGTTACCGAAGGAATCCAAAGAGCTCCAAAAAACTTCTATAAGTCAAAGATGATGGTCCGACAACTGGGACTGGGGTACGAGAAGATAAATTGTTGTCGCAACGGATGCATATTGTACTACAAGGAGAACGAGGACATAGAAAGTTGCAGCTTCTGTAATACGGGTCGTTACAAGCCAGTACAGAAAAAGAAAGTCAACTAGAAACGACATCCTTACAAGTATATACATTACTTGTCGATCACGAAGCGGTTGTAGAGATGTATATATCTCTGAATACAGCAGAACATGACGTAGCACAACGAGAACGCACAAAGGACGATGGAGGATTGTCACATCCTTCGGATGAGAGGCAGGAAACATTTTATTTGTGTCATCCAGATTTTGTTGCATAGCCTAGAAATGTATGTCTGGCGCTATATTCTGATGGCTTCGCCCCTTTCGGGCAGTTGGGATCTCAATACTCCTGCTGGCTGGTCATTCTTACCCCTTACAATCTGCCACCATGGATGTGTATGAAGACTCCTTATATATTCTTGACAGCTATCATACCCGGTCCTAAAAATCTAACGAAGAACATCGATATATATTTACAGCCATTGGTGGATTAGCTAAAACAGCTGTGGAAGATCGATGTTGCGACCTATGATATTTCTAAGAAATAAAACTTTCAGATGAGAGCTTCGCTAATGTGGACAATCAATGATTTTCCAGCATACAATATGCTGTCGGGATGGAGTACTCACGGCACCATGTCTTGTCCGATATGTATGGAAAATAGTAAGGCATTCCGCCTTAAGCATAGAGGAAAAATTCTTTCTTTGACTGTCACCGTCAATTTTTGCCCGCGAGTCATCCTAGAAAGAACAAGGACACGTTCAGAGTTGGAAAACAAGAATTTTCTCATCCGCCTGCCAAATTGTCGGGATACGATATTTGGGAAGATGTAAAGGATTTGTCCACCGTAATGGAAGATCGAACAATCGTGTTGAGGGGTTCAGACAAAGCCATAACTGGACCAAACGGAGTATCTTCTGGGACTTGCCTTATTGGAAAGATAATCTTATAAGGCATAATCTTGATATCATACATATCAAAAAGAATATTTTCGATAATGTCTTCAATAACGTCATGGATATTAAAGGAAAGACGAAGGACAATCCAAAAGCAAGATAAGACATAGCCGAGATATACAAGCGTCCTTATCTAAACTTGATACAAAAGGGATCTGGTGGACAATTAACTAAGCCGATAGCGCAATATACATTGAGTAGGAAGATAGATTAATAATCTGTAAGTGGATATCTACTTTAAGATTTTCCAATGGCTATGTGTCGAATTTGTCTAGATACGTTGATCTCAATGAACGCAAGCTAACAGGAATGAAGAGTCACGACAGCCACGTGTTTATGGAAAGATTACTATCCATTGCTTTGAGAGAGTTGTTGCCTTCTGCTGTATGGGTTCTGTTGGCCGAGCTATCTATATTCTTCAGGGATATTTGTTCAACTAAGTTGACGGTGCAACATATGCTTGAACTTTAGAAGAAGATTGTCTAACAATTTAAGTTAGAGAAAATATTTCCATCGGCTTCTTCGACAGTGGAGCATATACCGATTCATCTAGCATACGAAGCCCGTGTCGGTACATCTGTTCATTATCGATGGATGTATCCATTTGAAAGGTAAATAAAAATCGATATAATTTAACTGGAATTTAAGTGGATTTATAATTCATTATTAATTCTCAAGATAATTTATCTCTCTAGGTACCTACACCATCTAAAGAAGAAAGTTGGCAACAAGGCTCATATAGAGGCTTCGATATGTGAAGTATATCTTATCGGGGAGGTATCAAATCCTGCTCCATTTATTTCGATACTCATGTCCAGACAAATCGAAATAGACCTCAAAGGAATGACAAAGATGTTGAGGATGGAGGTATATTCAGTAAGGGGCAAGCCTATTGGGGCTAGTAAGAAATGGTTGTTGACTAACGATGAGTATGATGTCGCTAACCGATATGTCTTGTTAAATTATGACATACAAGAAGTGAGAGATTTAGAGAACTAAGTGACTGCACTTACACTCGTTATAATCTCTAATTTGGTGAAATAAGTGACTACACTTATTTTTTTCTCTAGCAGTGTATTTAGAGATGAAGTCAAAATGAGGACACCCGATATACCGATGAGGGACTTCAAAGAGAGGTTGATTGTACCTTTCTGTCCTGATTTCAAATACGTAAGTAACTATGATAATATGTTATGCGGCTACCATTAAAATATATGCAGCTAAAATATTTAAATTATCAATATTTGTTTACAGGTTTTATGGCCTGAAGCACCACTCACAAATGAAAGCATTCGTTATTTGGCATTGGGACCAAAGAAGAATGCAAAGATTTGGCCAGGCTATGTTGTTAATGTCTTCAAATTTAAGGCAACTCAGAATGCTATAAATCCCGAATTTCTCAATGACGGCTTCAGTACCATGGATTCTGGTGTTTGCATAAGAGATACCATCTATGACGATGAGCCGGACTTTGACTATTATGGAGTGCTTCGGGATATTATAGATTTATAATATATTGCCCCATACGATATGCATATTGTGATGTTCAAATATGAGTGGTTGAATACGACACCAAATATCGGTTGGAGAATCGATAAACAATTTGGATTCGTCGATATAAATCATCGCAGGAGGTATAGAGGGTTCGACACGTTTGTGATAGTAAGTCAGGCTATTCAAGTCTACTATACAAGCTATCCAAGGCGTCGTAGAGATCGATTTGACTGGTGGACAGTATGCAAGATTAAATCTAGAAATACATCCAACGTTGGAGACCCAGCATACCAAGAGGACCAGATCGAAAAGCTCCAGTACTGGGACAACAGTCATACCATCGATGTTGAAGATACGTTGAAGAAATAGAAGGGGGAAGAGGTTGATATACAAGACTTAGCTGTCAACCAGGAAAAGAGGCATCTTGTCCCAGTATTGAGGCTGAAGAAGAAGAAGAAGAAGAAGAACTTGATGAGGATGAGGATAAGGATGAGGATAAAGACGAGGCCGAGGACGAGGACAAAGACGATAATTAGATTAAATATCGGTATATATTAAAAATAGGTCATGATGGTATATATTGTATAATTTTCTACTTATTGTATGATTTTTTTTGCAGAGGGCACTCCTAGTCCTTTTTGTCGCGACGGCACTCGTCGCCCTGTTGGTAGTGTATATATTTTACTTTAGTTTTATATTCATTTATACTTCTATATTGTTAATTATGTTTATATGTTCTATTTACAAGTCATGGTGGCTAGTACTCGTCGTAGTGGTGGTGCTGGTCGTGGTGCTGGTGGTGGTGCTGGTGGTCCTAGTCGTGGGCGTGGTGGTGGTACTGATGGTAGTGGTCGTGGTCGCCTTCAGCATTCCTAGGATCTGACCCCATCTAGCGATCCCGACCCGGAGAGTACCCCGAGCACAAACTCATCCCGCCGTTGATCTACCCCGGGTCTATCGCCACCTTCATCGAGGCCTGCGACTACATCCCCTGACGGATCCGTTCCGCCAACAGATCCACCAGCGGATCCACCAGTTACTGTACAGTGAGCCCCGGAGTACCCCGGACTCAGTTACATCCATTTACTAGTGAGTATATACGCGGAGCCGCGGATCCTCCGACGCCACCAGAGGCCTATGGGCGAGTTTCGACGAGCGCTATGGCCCGCGGGTGAATCGTAAGTAATTTATAATTATTAATTTGTTTCATTTATTCAAGTTAATAATCCAGTCGTTGCTTCTTTGTAGGTGTTTTTCGTGGGATGATGCCAGGATTCTAGGGCACATTATCCGGGATAACTACCATGGCCCCTACCTTAATTTTTTTGAGGTGCCCCTGGACTTGCAGTACGCCTGGCTGGACAAGATGAGGGTATATATATATATCTTGTGGTTAATTATTAATTACTCTTTAATCTACTATTTTTTTAATTACGTGATAATTGAATTTGTATGTCAGAGGACGTTCTGGTGGCCCCCCCATCGCGAGGAGGCGATCCGCAGTACCTACAGAAGCATCGTCGGGAAGAAGATACGGGATGCGGTGTATGACCTTCTCTCGAGGCATTCGAAAAGGATTGGATCCGACCTGAGTATTATGATCAGATCTTGGAGAAGATGGATACTCCTGCGTACAAGCAGAAATCGAGGAAAGCGAAGGCAAATCGATGGGCCGCGGGTCTGCATACGGGGGGATCAAGGCCCCACGCAGCGATGCGTGCAGATATGGTGATACCGCAAATTCATTCTACTATCTAATTCGGTACTATTAATATTGAAAGTTAATTAAATTCTACGAATATTTCGTATGCAGACCCAACGGACAGTAAAGAAGGAAAAAGAGGAAGACTCGGTCACCATGCACGATATATTCTAGTATACGCACAAGAGACGGAAGGACGAGAGCTTCGTCGACGAGAGGGCCAAGGAGACTGATGTACTTACGTTTATGATATTTATGTTAGAATTATAAGTATTGTTAAATTAATTAGGTAAACTTAGGATTCAGACTATAACTTAGGGAAACATAGGATTTAGATTATAACTTAGGAAAAATTATAGTATAAACACATTCATTGGATAGGCTGCGTATCGTAGGTCCTTAGACGGGTTCAGCCCCTGCTGTCGAGGATGTCGGCAAAATGACGCCCGCCTAGGCGTCCTCTTCTATGTCCGTCTCGCTTCGACGACATGTTCGTAGATACTCGACGGCTTTAGGAAAGGGCGCCTCTACGGATGCGTCTCCCTGGCGTCATTGCAGGCGTCGATTTCAAGATTTCTGAAATAATGTGTAGGCAACTCTAGAGGGGGGTGAATAGAATTTGTGTCGATAATCATCAAATAAAAATTAACTCTATAGCACCTCCACAAAACAACTATCAAGATAGTAAATAAATCAGAGAGAAATACAGAAGTGAATAAAGATCAGAAGAGCATTCGCAGACACAACAGCTTTAACCTGGTTTCCCTCGTGGAGGACTAGTCCAGGCCTGAGAACTTTAGCTCAGGATTAAAATCCACTATTTGTGAAATAGTGTACAACCACGTGCCTTTACTCAGAAGAGCACGCCAACTTCTTACAGATTCACAGGTGGCAAAACTTAGAATTGTCCAAGTGACTTTTCTTTTCAACTCTTGCACAAAAACTTCTAGCTGAATCGCACTTGAGTACCTTGGGGCTTAGGAAGTTTTGTGGTAGTTGGAAGAGTAAGGCTACGTAGTATAAGGCTTAGATGATTGAGAGTGAGAGATAGAAAGATGATATATAGAGAAATCAAGCCTTATTTATACTACTCTAGGAAGGCAGAGTTCGGTCCCAATTCTGTCCCAAGAATTCAAATTTTTGAACGTTGGACAGCTTGTACCAAGCAGGCCCAATAAATCAGGGTGCTAAAAATTAGGAGACAGAGTTCGGCCCGAACTTCGCCTCCTAGGTGGCAGAATGGCCTTTGGGCTTTGTTTGGCTTGGTGGAGCTTGGGCTTGGTTCAGGAATTGGTCTGTTTGTATGGTAAAGCTTGGAGAGATATGTCTAGGATTTGAGATGACACAGTGCGACTCAACGTACATTTTCTAGACTCATAAATTAAAGATTATAGACTTGGAATAAATAGAAAAATCAAGAGCCCTTTGATGACGCCTTTCTTCTGATATTTGAGCAGACCTGAAGACGTCTTTTTTTTGACAACAGTCGTCCAAAGATAAAAAGATCTGCAAATCTGAATACCTTTTGGGGGCTTTGCCCCTGAACCCCGATGGCGGGCGCTGCCCCCTCGACCCCTGTCCGCTGACCGGGCAGCGGAGCCCCCGGATAGGTCGCTAGGCGGTTCGAAAAAATCTTTTTTATGATGCCGTCTTTGGTCATCATTAATTCTTTATTACCTATGCCCTGGTTTGATCATGTTTGATCAAGCTTACTGCATGTCTACAAATACATGTTAGGCGAGCAAAATATGTTGCAGTATGATACAAGCATGGCAATATGATATAGGACAATTAGGACAATGCTAAGTTTAAGTAGCAACATGATAGTGAGTATATGAATATTAGTGACATTATTATGTTAAACTTAATTGTACTATATTCAAACACACGATGTAATCATTGGGCTAACAATTTCTATCGCCCCCGTCTCCTCCTTCCGCGACCCCGGTAGGCGATGATGTGAGGACACAGCTTAATTCTGACCGAGGCGGTGTCAGACTTGCAGCAGCATGTGACTACGTTCTATCTGCGTCCTTCTACTGCTCCCGGTTCTTCTACTCCTGGTCCGTCTGCTCCGGTTCTTCTGCTCCCTCCATCTACTGCTGCTCCCGGTGCTTCGGATATTCCCGATCCTTCTTCCGTCGGGGGTTTTCTTTTGACCATGCTGCCCCTCTGGTACCGTCTCCTACTGTGACAACACTCCTTGACATGATATCGCCAGAGCAGCTATGCCAACTTCTAGGCCATGTCTTTGATACCCTGCCGGCACACATGGTGGAGGAGTATCTTCGTCGGGCGCAACAGAGATTACCATCAGCGGACGATACACCTCCTCATTCTCATTGATGTTATTGTATTTGAATATTTGGAAATGTTTTTTAAATATTGAATATTTGAATTTCGGATATTGTCACATGGATATTGGTGAATGTTTGGGATAATGGTGGATATTAGTTTGTGATGGATGTTTGGATATTAGTGTGTGATGTATGTTGGTTTGTTTAATGTATTTGTGATAGATATTTGTATCTTGGTGTGATGTATATTGGTTTGTGTGGTTTGTGTGAGGTGTGATGCATATTGTGATGTTTCGATGTTTCGGATGTTGTACGAACAGAGAATGCTCTATTTTATGCAAAAATAATTCAAAAATTTCCAGTTAGCGACGGACTTGCGTCTACCAAGCGACGGA
>JANAVB010013311.1:0-89099 GCA_029216955.1 Iris pallida
TTACTTTCTGTATTGTTTATAATATTTTAACTGTGCGTCCAAGTCACACTTGGGTGCAAGCGACTATATCGGTCGTTCATCTTGCTTTATTTATTCTCTTGCATTGACTTAGTCTAGTGACCACCCACTGATGTTGAGGTATTGGTATATCTCATACGGCCTTGACACTTGTTGTATCACGTGATGTGAGTCACATGTAGGATACGTTTCCGCGTAGTCGGCTGGCCACCGATACGTATGGAGCGTGCGACGGATAGGAGTAACTGCCAATAGTATTGCATGTTAGAAGACTTGGCGGTAACTAGAGGTTCATATCAGTCATGGAGATGATGATACTAGGCATTGGGTGGGGAGAACAGTACTGACGTATGGGCTTCTTTACACTTCCATGATTACCTGTGCGCTCCGGGAGACGCAGGCTCCAGGTGCCCTCTGACGTTATCCAGAGCGTTATGGACGTAGCCCTTGCACATGGTGCCCTCTGACGCTTCCCGAGCGTTATGGACGTAGGCCCCTGGTACCCTCTATGGGAACTATGCCGATCCTATTTTCAGCCAGGGCTCATGCGTCGAAGGATTGTATCTCAACTGCATGTTCACAGTAGAATGGTCAGGAACCCGATTGCATGCATACCTTTTTCTCTTATTATATTATCACAGTCTATTATGGCATGGTGTTTTCTTGTATCTTGCTATATCTCCTGAGGACCTGGTTATCTCTCCAGGTTTAGACGAGTTTCCACAGGAGTATGGAGCGGCATTGGAGCTATCTTACATTGACGATGAGCAGTGCCTTATGATTCCTAGTCTATTTCTTATCTGAGACAGTTGTAGACATTATTTTACATCTCTTTTTCTTTCTATTTTGCGGAGGTCGGACTCCAATCTTGTGTGACTATTTTTTATAGCTGTTTGGAGTGAGTATGTTCACCCGGCTATCTTTTGATACTCTTATTCATTTATTTGGACTTCATTATCTTTTGTGTTGAGCTATGATGAGATTAGATATGTTATTCTGGCCTGTGATTATTTATTTACAGCCTATGTGCATATATGAGGAATTTCATATATTGGAGTATTCTTTGTATATGTACAGCTTACATGTTCACGTACTTGGTCCTACGTATTTTGGGACTGGGGCGTTACATGTTTTTGTGGTGGCCTATGCAGGTCAGATTTAATATTGTTGGGTTACATGACTGTGCCCAACAAGCCTGTATATAGGAATAGGAATATCTCATCCAGAACTACTAATATCCCTTGACTTCCAATCTTTTTAAAACTTCCTTGATTATTTGATTTATCCCATATCTAATCTTTCCTAATATCAACTTATCTTCCTCGTGCCAACAATATGAATCTACGAAGCGGACGCACTTCTGCCTTGGCCCTCACATCTGGTGAGGAGATTACTTCGGAGGGACAGAATCCTCCCATGACTCCAGCGACGCCTTACAAGCCAGGACTGTCGCAGCCTACTACGACGTCGACGATGGAGTACCCAGAGGTCGCAGCACCCCCAGGCAGCCAGGCTGGACAGACTACTACCATGCCACCGGAGGGAATGTACCACTGCCTCCACCACCACCATTCCCTCAGCAGTTTCCTCCACAGTCGGGACCTCAGATGCCGCCACCACCGACTGATGGGAGCCCTACTACTCAGTTTATGTATGCCATGATGCAGGCTCAGTGGCAGCAGACTGAGCTGATGAGACAGACAATGATGGCAGCTATGGCTGGACCTCCACCACCACCTCCAGTACCAGTACCAGCACCGGCTCTGCATCCCTATGAAGGCTCTATCAAAGATTTCACAGATATGAACCCCAAGGCCTTTAGAGGGACGAAGAAACCATTAGAGGTGTCACAGTGGCTTATTAGTACCGAGAAGTTACTGAAGGCATCCCAGTTGCCAGTTCAAAATTGGATGACAGCAGTGGACCTACTGTTAGAATACAATACTCACCACTGGTGGAAGGCGGAAGAGAGACGATTAGGCACTGGGATCACTTGGAAGCAGTTCTATGATGCATTTTATGAGAGATTCTTTCCTATTCATGTTCGAGATGGTCTCTACGACCAGTTCCTTCATCTGAAGCAAGGGAATATGACAGTTGATGAGTATGATTCGGAGTTCAATCGCCTGAGTCGATTTGGTGCGGGATTGATTCCGACAGAGTTAGAGAAGGCAAGGAGATTTCACCAGGGGCTTGCTCCAGAGCTCAAGTCTTATACGACTACTCAGTCTCGAGTCTCCCATTCAGCTGTCTTGGAAGAAGCTCATGCTCAGGAGATTCTTCGCAAGGAACAGCAGCAGACATCGAGGCGTCATACCCCAGTAGCTACACCAGCCCGAACCACTCCGAGTGGACCTATCAGGAGGACCACCGGACAGTTCCAGCAGAGGCCCTCACCTTATTAGAAGCCTATTTGCCATTACTGCGATAAATAAGGACATGTCCAGAACGACTGCAGGACTCGCCTTGGATTATGCTTGAGATGTAGATCTAATCAGCACATGCTCAAAGATTGTCCGGAGCAACATGCAATAGTACAAGCTCGGCAAAATTCGAGGCCCACAGCTTCAGCTCTCCCAGCACTACGACCTATAGCAGGAGCACCTCGTCCACCATTGCCTCCTCAAGGCACACAGTACAACAAGGCCAGAGCTCAGGGCCCGGGACAGAACTATGGGCAGGCATTCTCACTTGTTGTTGAGGATATAGAGACAGAGGCAAAAGTTATAGAAGGTATGGTTCTAGTTGCATCTTTTCCTGCTATTACATTATTTGATACTGGAGCCACTCATTCATTCATAGCCACTAGTTTTGCCACTAGACACAGCATTCCTATCACACCCTTAGCTAAGAATGTTAAAATCCTCACTGGAGGAGGAGTTGTACCTGTTAGTGGTGTTTATAGATTTTGTCCTGTAGTGATAAATGGCAGAGAGATGATGGCACGACTTTTTGTATTCCCTATGCCGACATTTGATGTGGTTCTTGGAATAGACTGGTTGAGCCAGCATTTCGCTCTCATAGACTGCCATAGGAGCAGTATCATCTTTAGACCACCGAATGCGGCATAGTTTGAATTCACCAAAGAAGACGGAGATAGTTGTGAGGCACCCACATCGGGGACTCATATGATGATGCATGACACCCCTCAGCACCCTATTATCACCGAGTTCGAGGATGTATTTCCCGAGGAGTTGCCAGGACTACCACCTGACCGAGATATTGAGTTTTCTATTGAGCTTATTCCCGGAGCCGAGCCTATTTCATCTCGAGTATATCGTCTGGCACCCAAGGAGTTGGTAGAGATGAAGACGCAGATTTATGACTTATTAGAGAAGGGATTTATTCATGCTAGTGCGTCACCATGGGGAGCACCCCTTCTTTTTGTGCCTAAGAAAGACGGGACAGTGCACATGTGCATTGACTACAGAGCGTTGAATGCAGTGACGGTGAAGAACAAATATCCCTTGCCGCGTATAGACGATTTATTCGATCAACTGAGTGGAGCAAAAGTATTCTCCAAGATTGACTTACGATCAGGCTATCACCAATTGAAGGTTCGGAAGGAAGATATTGCCAAGATGGCCTTTCGTTCGAGGTATGGACACTACGAGTTCTTGGTCATGCCTTTCGGGTTGACCAATGCTCCTGCAGTTTTCATGAATTTGATGAATAAGATCTTTCACCAATACTTGGACAAATTTGTAGTAGTCTTTATAGACGATATCTTGATTTACTCCAAGGGTCAAGAGGAGCATGAGCAGCATCTACGGATAGTTTTGGGAACATTGAGGAACGAAAGACTTTTTGCGAAGCTTAGCAAGTATGATTTCTTTCTCAAGGAAGTATCATTTCTTGGTCATATTGTTACGGGCGATGGTATATCGGTAGACCCAGAGAAGATCACAGCAGTTAAATCATGGCCCGCTCCCACAACAGCTTCTGAAGTGAGAAGTTTCCTCGGACTTGCGGGTTACTACCGACGGTTCATAGAAGATTTCTCTCGAATAGCGGGACCTATGACTCGATTGACTTGCAAGGATCAGGTGTTTATATGGACAGACGAGTGTCAAGCCGCTTTTGACGAGTTGAAGAAGCGGTTGACTACAGCACCGATCTTGACACTACCGTCGGGCCCAGAAGGATTTGTGATCTACAGCGACGCATCCGGGAAGGGATTAGGATGTGTATTGATGCAGCATGGTCGTGTTGTAGCATATGCATCACGACAGTTGAGAGTACATGAGAAGAATTATCCAACCCACGATCTAGGGCTCGCAGCGGTTATCTTTGCTTTGAAGCTATGGAGACACTACTTGTACGGCGAGAAGGTGGATATCTACACTGATCATAAGAGCCTCAAGTACGTGTTCACACAAAAGTAGTTGAATATGCGACTACGACGTTGGTTGGAGTTGATGAAGGATTATGAGATTGAGCTTCATTATCATCCGGGCAAGGCTAATGTCGTGGCAGACGCATTAAGCCGTAAGCCCATGGCACACTTTTTGACTACACAGAAGGAATTGATTAGAGACTTGGAGCAGCTTGGTATTGAGGTAGTATTACCGGGAGCAGACGACGTATTAGCCAACCTTCAGGTGCAATCATCATTAGTAGATCGCATCAAGGCAGCATTGCCCAATGATGTTAGATTTCGACGGCTCAAGGAGAGGACTGAAGCAGGAGAGCAGACAGGATTGAGGATCCACACCGATGGGACATTGCGATGTGGTGATCGCATTTATGTTCCCAATGGAGATCTACGGCAGGAGCTGATGGCAGAGGCTCACAGTTCGACTTACTCTATTCATCTCGGAGGGACCAAGATGTATCGGGATTTACGGCAGTATTATTGGTGGCATGGAATGAAACGAGAGATAACTCGTTTTGTTGTCAAGTGCTTGGTATGTCAACAAGTTAAGGCAGAGCACCAGAGGACGGCCGGATTATTGCAGCCGCTACCCATTCTCGAATGGAAGTGGAAGCACATTACTATGGATTTCGTCACGGGTTTTCCTCGGAGTCCTAGAGGACATGACGCAGTATGGGTGATTGTTGATAGACTTACGAAGTCAGCACATTTCTTGCCTTTTAGAGTGGGCCAGTCGACAGAAGTATTGGCAGAGATGTATATGGAGCAGATTGTGAGATTACACGATGTGCCTGTTAGTATTGTGTCGGACCGTGACTCGAGATTCTCCTCGCACTTTTGGAGGAGCATGTAAGAGAGTTTGGGCACCCGATTGAAGTTTAGCACATCGTATTATCCACAGACAGATGGCCAGTCGGAGCGTACCATTCAGACGCTAGAGGATATGTTGAGAGCGTGTATGCTTGATTTTGGCAGTTCGTGGGAGGACCATCTTCATCTTGTGGAGTTTTCCTACAACAATAGCTATCAAACGAGCATTCAAATGGCTCCGTTTGAAGCATTGTATGGTAGAAAGTGTCGGTCTCCTGTTTGTTGGAGCGACATAGGGGAGCGACAACTATTGGGACCCAAGTTGGTCTTGAGCACAGTGGAGAAAGTGAAGAAGATTCAGAACCACCTGCGAGCAGCGCAGGATCGACAGAAGCAGTGGGCAGATAATCGTCGTCGACCCTTGGAGTTCAAAGAGGGTGACCATGTGTTCTTGAAGATATCTCTCACTAGAGGCACGATTCGATTCGGAGGACGTGGCAAGTTGAGTCCAAGGTACATCGGCCCTTTCGATGTCTTGGAACGTGTTGGAGAGCTTGCCTACAGATTGGCATTGCCACCGTTACTAGAGAGAGTACATGACGTATTCCATGTATCTCAACTAAGGAGGTACGTGGCGGACAGCAATCATGTGCTTGACCACTCCGAGATCACAGTTGGACCGAGCTTGTCGTACGAAGAGCAACCAGTAGGCATCCTCGATCGCCGAGTGAAAGTGTTGCGGAACCAATCTATTCTATTGGTTTGCGTGGCATGGAAGCACCACTCGCCAGGGGAGTCTACTTGGGAGCGCGAGGACGACATCCGGAATCGCTACCCGCTTTTGTTTGAAGACGAAGGTATGTCTTGCATTTATATTTCCATGCATTGCATTGATCCCCCGACCTTAGTTTAATTTCGAGGACGAAATTTTTTTAAGTTGTGTAGGATGTAAACCCCCAATAATTTTCAAATTATTATAGTGCTTTAAAAAAATTATTTTTATATTATTTAGAATTACGTGGTATATGTACGTAACTATAGATGTATATATTATATGTATGATTGTGCTTGATATTTTAAATACTACTAATTATAGCCTATTCTTGTTACAAATTATTTTTGTTACTTAATTACGAATTTTAGAAATTTTTCTTGAGAATATATATATATATATATATATATATATATATATATATATATATATATATATATATATATATATAAGGCATTGTAGTGGTGGGCTGCCACCCCCACCAACTACAGCAGCAAGTAGCTGCAACCTTTGAGGGTGGGCCCGACCCCACATAGTAATTATTCAGACGCAGCAGTAGCTGCAGGATGTAGCAACCCGAGCCCATAGATAATTGCTTTCTAATCCTAATAGGAATAGAAGACCGCGGGAGCAGTATATATACTGCTCCGCTGAAACTAAACCCTAACTCCCACGAAAATTGACGGCCACCCATTCTCGTGAACCCTCCTCGCCTTCACACGCGCACATCCCAGTCGCCAGCAAACTGTCGTCGTTGACCGGAGACGTCGTCGGAGCCCGCGTTCGCGTGGAACAGAGGAAGCTCTGTTTCGATCAACCGCAAGGTACTCAACTTCGACCCCACCTTTCTTCCTCTACGTTTGATGAAAAAGCGATCCATAAATTTGTATAGGTAGCCCAGTTGACCCCCTAGAAGTCCCTTAAATTATATTTCCTCTAATGGCATACTACAATTTTTGTAAATTCCTGAAAGTTCAGGAATTAACACTGTTTAGGTGCAGAATTCTCCCTTTAACCAAGCCCTGTTTGACACAAAATTTTGACCAGATGATCGCAAGTTTTGGAAAACTAATTGAACACGTTTGAAGACAACCTAACCACGATGGAAACGTAACTGGTAGATTAGTATTTCAATTTCTGTGGGTGTATTAATTCTATGTTAAACTTGTGAAAAAAACTGATTTCAAAATAATAGATTCTGAAATTTTTGTCTGATACGACGTCGCCCCGACAAATCGGGCGACGTAGTCGCGCGTTATACACATCGAAATACGCGTAGGGACGTTGCGGACTTGTGGGAACTGACGGAACTCAGTTTCGTCGCGTGTGTGCGACGAAATCAACGTGTATCCATCGAGATACTCCCGTATCGACGTTTTGCAAACTTGTCCATAACTTCGTGTACAGTCGTCGAATCGAGACGAAACTTACGCCAACAGGTCCGGATCGAAATTCTGGTCCTGTATGCCAAGTTTAGTTCGATTCTGAGAAGGTCAAATCGGGACCCACTTTTGGCGGGCCCGCGACCCACTCAAACGGGCGATTTTGTACACGGCTCCTCGGAATCCAAAACTGGACATACCGTTGAGTTTCTCTCCTCAAACTGAAACCGTAGACATGTAGTTTGACGACTTTAGAGACCGTAGACTTTGGCACGCATTTCGGTGCAAAGCGGGTCTAACGACGGATATCGTTTTGACCCAAAATTACGATTTTGCCCCTGTTCCAGAATTTGACTTTTGGACAGGCATTTCCTAGGTATATCTTCTTCACCGAGACCATTTTTGATGTTTGTTTCAGAGTTTGGAGTCATCTGTGATTTGTGAGTTTTTGGTGCGGACACTAGCTACTCTTGGACTTGCCACTTTGTACCACCAGGCAAGATACCTTGCCACCCTACTCTGTGATTATTATATTCTTATTTTAGTTATTACTTTTGTATTGTTTCGTGATATTTTAACTGTGCATCCAAGTCACACTTGGGTGCAAGCAACTATATCGGTCGTTCTTCTTGCTTTATTTATTCTCTTGCATTGACTTAGTCTAGTGACCACCTACTGATGTTGAGGTATTGGCATATCTCATACGGCCTTGACACTTGTTGTATCACGTGATGTGAGTCACATGTAGGACACGTTTCCGCGTAGTCGGCTGGCCACCGATACGTATGGAGCGTGCGACGGATAGGAATAACTGTCAATAGTATTGCATGTTAGAAGACTTGGCGGTTACTAGAGGTTCATATCAGTTATGGAGATGATGATACTAGGCATTGGGTGGGGAGAACAATACCTGACGTATGGACTTCTTTACACTTCCATGATTACCTGTGCGCTCCGCCGGAGACGCAGGCTCCAGGTGCCCTCTGACGTTATCCAGAGCGTTATGGACGTAGCCCTTGCACATGGTGCCCTCTGACGCTTCCCGAGCGTTATGGACGTAGGCCCCTGGTACCCTCTATGGGAACTATGTCGATCCTATTTTTAACCAGGGCTCATGCGTCGAAGGATTGTATCTCAACTGCATGTTCACAGTAGAATGGTCAGGAACCCGATTGCATGCATACCTTTTTCTCTTATTATATTATCACAGTCTATTATGGCATGGTGTTTTCTTGTATCTTGCTATATCCCCTGAGGACCTGGTTATCTCTCCAGGTTTAGACGAGTTTCTACATGAGTATGGAGCGGCATTGGAGCTATCTTACATTGACGATGAGGCAGTGCCTTATGATTCCTAGTCTATTTCTTATCTGAGACAGTTGTAGACATTATTTTACATCTCTTTTTCTTTCTATTTTACGGAGGTCGGACTCCAATCTTGTGTGACTATTTTTCAGAGCTGTTTGGAGTGAGAATGTTCACCCGGCTATCTTTTGATACTCTTATTCATTTATTTGGACTTTATTATCTTTTGTGTTGAGCTGTGATGAGATTAGATATGTTATTCTGGCCTGTGATTATTTATTTACAGCTTATGTGCATATATGAGGAATTTCATATATTGGAGTGTTCTTTGTATATGTACAGCTGGCATGTTCACGTACTTGGTCCTATGTATTTTGGGACTGGGGCGTTACACCTTCTTTTTTCCTTACTTCAAAATTTGTAGATTGCATCCAGAAAAATGACGCGAAAGCACTTCATCAAAACCCAGCGGCAAAAGCTTCAAGAAAACCATACAGCGGTCCGGTCCCGTCGTAGGGACTCTTATATAGAGCTCACTCGCCGATACGCAGCCCGCTGCATCTAGGACTTATTCTAACAGAAGTCATTCCATTAGATGGATCGATTCTCGTAACGTCCATCCAAATTGATTTGATCGATGTCGCAAGGTGTTATCGTTTACCAAGCTCAGCGATCGAGTCAGATGGCTATCTAAGTTCCCGGCCGATCTGACTCGGCGCAAGCATATTATGAAGTCCGTCGCCTATCGAAAGCGGGGTGCTACATAATATAACACTAAGAAAAAGTTTCATCCTGAAACTTAAGAACAAGGGTCTGACCTTAAATTAGGCAAACAAACGAAGGATACTTCTCCTTCATCTCCGCTTCTATTTCCCACGTCGACTCTTCAACTGAGTGGTTCCACCAAAGCACGCGGACCAAGGACATCGACCAATTTCGTAATACCTTTTCCTTACGGTCCAAAATTTGAATAGGCTCCTCCGAGTAAGACAAGTCAGTACGTAGCTCCAACTGATCGAAGCTAACCACGTGACTTGGATTGTGCATGTATTTTCGAAGTTGTGAAATATGGAAAACATCGTGCACATCCGCTAGGACAGGAGGTAGTGCGAGCCGATAAGCTACTGTTGTAACTCGTTCGATTATCTCGAAGGGGCCTACAAATTTCGGGCTCAACTTGCCTTTAACACCGAACCGCATCACACCATACATGGGCGTTACTTTCAGAAACACGTGGTCCCCAATCAGAAACTCTAACGGTCATCGGCAAAGATCTGTATAGCTCTTTTGTCGATTTTGTGCGATGCGAAGTCTATCTCGGATCAAGCGGACCTTTTCGACGGCCTGCTCCACTAGTTCCGGTCTAAGCACTTATCGCTCTCTAACTTCGTCCCAGCATATTGGTGAATGACACTTCCTCCCGTAGAATGCTTCATATGGAGCCATCTGAATGCTCGACTGATAACTGTTGTTATACGCAAACTCCTTAAGCGGCAAATGCATATCCTAACTAGTCTTTAAATAGATTGCGCACAGACGCAACATATCCTCTAAGATTTGATTTACCCTTTCCATCTGACCGTCTATTTGGGGGTGGTACGCAGAATTAAAGTTTAGTTTAGTCCACATCGCCGCTTGTAGGCTCGTCCAAAAATACGATAGGAATCGCCCGTCTCTGTCCAAAATTATTGAGGCCGGTACCCCGTGCTGTCGAACAATCTCGTCGATATAGATTTGTGCTAACCGATCGACGCTGCATCCTACTTTAATTGCGATGAAGTGAGTCGACTTGGTCAATCTATCAATAATGACCCAAATCGCATCATTCCTCCGCGACGTCTTCGGAAATCCCATAATGGAATCCATCGAGATATTGTCCCACTTCCACTCGGGAATGGCGAAGTTCTGCAGCTCTCTGCCTGGCCTTTGGTGTTCTGCCTTCACTTGCTGATATGTCATGCACTACGACACGAAAGTAGCCACGTCTTTCTTCATGCCATGCTACCAAAAGTTTGAGCGCAAGTCCTTGTACATCTTGGTGCTCCCAGGATGTAACGAGTACTTCGCATAATGTGTCTCCGTCAGAATTTCTTTTCTGAGTTCGGCAGTTTCAGGAATACAGAGCCTTCCCTTTAGTCGTATCGTCCCATCTTCATCTTCCTCAAAGTCAGTCGCCCTTCCTGTTGAAATTAGCTCGTGCATCTTCTTCAGGAATGAGTCATCCTTCTGTGCGGTCTTTATCTTGCTAAGACGGCTTGATCCTAACTTCAACTAAGCTAGGTGCAGGTGTCGATACTCAATTTCGAGTTTGATACCCATCGCTTCAAGGTCTTGCCGTATCTCATTATTTATGGCCAGTGATCCTATAAACATTCTGCTAAGCGCGTCGGCTACAACGTTTCCCTTGCCCAACGTATACTCAATCGTTAGCTCGTAATCTTTTATGAGTTTGAGCCAACGTCGCTGCCGTAGGTTGAGTTCTTGTTGCATAAACAAGTACTTTAGGCTTTTATGATTGGTGTAGATTCTGTAAGCCACACCATAGAGATAGTGTCGCCAGAGTTTCAACGCAAACACGATCGCCGCCAATTCTAGGTCGTACGTTGGATAGTTTTTCTCGTGTTGCTTCAACTGTCGTGAAGCGTAGGAGATAACTTTATCGTATGAGTACGCACCCAAGGCTAGTTCCTGATGCGTCGCTGAATATCTGAAAGCCTTCTGGACCATCTGGAAGTGCAAGGATTGGAGCTAAGACGAGCCGTTACTTCAACTCTTGAAAGCTGGATTCACAGTTGTCACTCCATTTAAATACTACTCCCTTCTGGGTGAATCGAGTCAGAGGTGACGCTATTTTTGAAAAGCTTCGCACGAATCTTTGGTAGTAGCCCGCTAAGCCCAGAAAACTCCGAATATCGCTAGCCGAGGCAGGTCGTTTCCAATCTACCACCGGTTCAATCTTTTTTGGGTCCACCGTGACACCTTCGACAGAGATTATCTGTCCAAGGAATGTCACACTACTCATCCAGAACTCGCATTTACTCCGCGTGGTATATAATTTGTATTCACGCAGAGTCTGCAATACCGTCTTCAAGTGTTCTGCATGCTCTTCTCGATTCTTTGAGTAGATAAGGATATCATTGATGAATACGACTATAAATATATCGATTTGAGGTCGGAAGACCTAGTTCATCTGTTCCATGAAAGCGGCTGGGGCATTCGTCAAACCGAACGGTATGACTAGGAATTCGTAATGACCATATCAAGTACGGAAGGTAGACTTCAATACGTCGTCAGACTTGATCTTCAACTGATGATAGCCTGAACGAAGATCGATTTTTGAAAATATTGTCGCACCTTGTAGTTGATCAAACAAGTCGTCGATTCGTGGCAAAGGATGCTTGTTTTGCACGGTCGCCTTGTTGAGTTTCCAATAGTCGATGCATAGCCGCATCGATCCATTCTTCTTCTTCACAAACAATATGGGAGCTCCCCACGGAGAGACGCTAGGGTGAATAAATCTGCGGTCTAGCAACTCTTGTAATTGCACCTTCAGCTCCTTCAGTTCTGCTGGAGCCATTCGGTAAGGCACCTTTGATATCGGTCATGTATTCAGAAAGGTGTTGTTGCTGAATTCTATTTCTCGATCCGACGGCATCCTGGGCATCTCGTCAAAAAAAATGTTAGGAAAATCTGCCATAACATCAGTCTGCATTGTGTTTGTATTATCCTTCAGCGTGTCTCGAACTGATGTCAAGTATTCTGCACAGCCGAAACGCAACATACGCCTTACCGAGATTGCCGATACCATCATTGCCATCTTCGAGACCATACTGCACGAATATGAGAACTCTGTCTCGCCAGGAAGACGAAACACCACTCTTTTCTCTGCGCACTCGATCGTTGCATGACAAGCGCCCAACCAATCTATGTCCAGGATTATGTCGTACTCTTTGATGTCTAGTACGTCGGCATCCAAGGATAGATTTCTTCTCCATATACAAATGTGGCCATTCCTACAAATAAAGTTCGCAGGCATATCGACTCCCGACAGAGTGCTAACGCTAATGTCTATATCTAGTGATTGCATGGTTATTTTATTTTCTTTCGTATAATCAGCATATATAAAACTATACGTCGTACCCGAATCGAATAGTACTCGAGCAGGTATATTTTTGTAGAGTAATATACCTGTTACAACAGTATCAGACGCGAACGCCTCGTCCCGAGTTAATGCATAAACTCGGCCTTGAGCTCCATGGCGTTGATTATGTGGGTTGACGGGCACCGCATTTGCGCTTTACAGTATAGGCGCTTTATGCTGATTCAGAAAGTTCCTTGGTAGGTTATGTTGATTTGGAACATTTTTTGGACAAAATGTAACTATATGGCCTATCTCGCCACACTTGTAGCAATATCTCGTGACACAATCGGTGGCTCGGTGCCCATGCCTATTGTATCTGCTGCAGTGTTGTCTGCCATGGCCTCGGTCATCAAATTCGTTCGGACGTTTTGATACTCCCGATCCTCCAGCGTCGTTAGGACGCTTGTTGAATTGGTTATGGACAACAGGCACGACTCTATGCGACATACGGATAAAGACACGCTTACTATCGAGAGTGGCATCGTAGGATTCACGGTATGTTTGGCACTTTTGATTCATGATGTCCCTTCACAGTTCGTTATTTAGGCCTTGTTGGAAGCGTTCACACCATGCTTCTTTGTTGGACAGGAAGGCGCCGACAAACTTTACCAGTTTCGAGAAGCCCAAGTCATAATCGTCGACCGACATATTTTCTTGTCGCAACATCATGAACTCATCTTCTTTTTGCCGATGGACAGCACGAGGAACGTACTGTTCGAGAAAAGCTTCCTTAAATATTTTCCAGGAAATCGTGGTGTCCGTATCGGCTTCGTAGATTTCTTGTTTCTTAGCTTCCTACCAGTCGTAAGCCCTCAGTTGCAGCTGTAACGTCGTACAAGTTACCCTCTAGGACCCTTCAATACTAAACAGATTAAATGAATCATCAATCTCCATGAGCCACCCCACTATCACATTAGGCTTTGCTCGGCCGTTGAATTGTGGTGGATTCATCTTGCGGAACTCTTTCGCTTTGAACAAGGAAGAAGAATTTATCATTTGCGGTTGAGCTTCTTCCTCGTCTTTATCTTGAACATCTTGCTTCTCCTCGGGTACCACGACCGTTGCCTTGGTATTGTCCACCACCTTGTTCACTATCTGAGTCAGGGCATCGATCTGCTTTTGCTACATATTAATTTGGGCCTTGATTTGTATTTGAAGCTGTTGCTGCTGTAGATCCATTAACTGTAGAATTTTCTCCATAGTCGTCTTACTAGGGCCACTCTTTATGCTCGACGTACTATCCACAGTTTCGGTTGTTGTGCCAGGATTGTTCTTATTTCTTTTAGTCATTTCTACAAAACAGAGTAAACCCATTAGTATTTTTCAAAATATCTACGGGCTTACCTGTATGAAACTTTTATTTCATGCAGCATGTTGACAAGCATTCAATCGAGCCATCGCAACAAACATTCCAACAATGAAACATATTTCAAAAATCCGAGGAAACATAACTGTGCTCTGATACCAATTTGTCACGTCCCGAGTCGACAAATCGTTCGTCCCCGGTATTATTTTGCCGAATCGATCGTCCTCGCTAAGGCGTGATGTCGTACGAGTCTGGAATTGCACTCGTACAAGGCAAGAACGTTACGTTGATTTTTATATTGAAACGCCAAGTTGAAACTTCATAAATCACATCAAATTGAGATGCAATATAGGAAGATAGAAATATGCTTTTTCATTCATAGCTTGCAACGAAGTGCAAGTCGTAATTATATTGGATGCCATTGCGGCTACATTTATTGAAAACAAAAGAAAACATACTCGACAAGCTGCATGAACTAACACTTGTCGTTCTATACATTCGCCCCTTTATACATAAGCCGTCGATTGAATTGGCTTCAAAATACTTCAGCATAGGAAGAGCTTCAAAATGCCTCTCCGCACTTCAGCTTCAGTTTAGAGCGCCCGCCACACCTGGGGAATTGGGGGAGGGGATTAGCACACTTGCTAAGTGGACGAGCCACTCATCTAAATTGACTCTGATTGTTAAGGTAGGCATGCTTTAGAGTTGTCTTTCTATTTAGAACTAAATGAATTTAGTTCGTATCGATAGCCATCGTTGAAGTAATAAAGCATGCAGTAAGACATAGCAATTTATCCATTTCTTACTACGGCCATGCTCGTCCCTGCATAAAAACAGAGATAATACATACTACCTGCATTTGACAATAAGTGAGCATGCTACTATCTTATATGCGCGGTCATTGGTGTTACACACTACGTGGGACTATTTTAATGGTATTTTGGCCCGTTCAGTCTAGGTTGCAAGCCTGACTGATGGTCCTGCAATGCATCAGTGCCGAAGTACGATTATTCATTCCCCTAGGTAGATTCGATTCTGATGCCCCAGATACCGATTCGAGGAAAATCACTTGTGCACAAGCTGTCAATGACTTTGCCAATGCATGAACAGTTTATATATGCAACAGTTTTGTATAGCATGGACAGTATTGAACAGAATTATTATTTCTCCCAACTCATGCAAAGATTCATTTTTCCCAAAATCGTACTCCCGATTTAGCATTCCGTGGGCACCAAATAGTCCGAGGCATCATAACCCATGATCGACATTCCATATTATTTTGCAGCACGTAAAATAGTCTATCATTTTACTAGAACCTTAAACTTTCATGTTTATATGATAAACTTGTATTTTTCAGAGTAGATTACTCTAAATCGATATTTTTTTTTCGAGTTCTTGACCTTAGTGGATTGGCATGCATTTAACTTGGCATCCTCGATTTGAATGAATTCGAGGCAAAGGAATTTCGTTTGCGGAACAGAGTAGAAAAGAAGGAGCCGAATCACCCAACAAGTTCTATGATCGTGCCGACCGTCGAAGCGCTTCGCGACATTCAAGATTTAGTTACACGAGCTCCTGCAATAGCACCAATACTTTGTTCGAATTCCTTCTTTTTTCCTTGCTTCAAAATTTGTAGATTGCATCCAGAAAAACGACGCGAAAGCACTTCATCAAAATCTAGCGGCAAAAGCTCCAAGAAAACCATACAGCGGTCCGGCCCCGTCGAAGGGACTCTTATATATATCTCACTTGTCGAGATACAGCCCACTGCATCTAGGACTTATTCCAACAGAAGTTCCATTAGTTGGATCGATTCTCGTAACATCCGTCTAAATCGATTTGATCGACGCCGCAAGGTGTTATCGTTTACCAAGCTCAGCGATCGAGTCGGATGGCCATCTAAGTTCCCGGCCGATCTGACTCGGTGCAAGCATATTATGAAGTCTGTCATTTATCGAAAGCGGGGCGCTACACATTCCTCCTAGGCCAAAACGGTCACGTCGCTATGAGTTGCCGTTCGAGAAAGCGAAGCCTTGCATGCAAGTTGTCCATGACCGTGTTTAAGTTAACAAGTTATTTAAAGAACATTTTATGGTATTGTTGGGACTATTATATAATCAATTCATTTACTTGGTTTTGCAGATCCTGAAATAATTCTTTCTTTTTTCTAGAACCTTATCTTTTCTCTTTTTGAGCATAAAACTTATATTTTCCGAGTAAGTTATTCTAATTCGATATAGTTATTCGAGTTCTAGCTTTTGAGACAGAGGGTCGAGGTGAAGGAGGCCAGCCACTCACCTTAGCCTTTTACTTTAGGCGAGGGACTGGTTGGCTACGCTTAGACGTCGCCTATGTGATCACTTGCAATCGCATAAGCAACTGATTAGAACACTGTATTATTCAAGGAATTCGATATGAATGTGAACTTCGAAAATGCAAGCCATAAAAACCATCGAAAATATTCACGAAAACCAAAGCCAAAGCCAAAGCCAAATCAAGTGCGGCATGAAAACTAGAGCAACGAGAGGTATCTTCCGACTCAGTCGCAGAGCCAATCCTTGAGGAGAAACCCGCTGAATATGGGACTTGATTCCATAGAAGCCTTTCCATAACGGAAAAAGGATCTTAATTCAATCATTTCCGTTCGACCGATTCAATCGATCCTGATCTATCGGTTTCGACTGAATTGGTAGCGACAATGTTCCTTTCTTTCGTATCCCATGGATAAAAATAGGGCACGATGTAGGGACGGGGCATTACACTATAACTAACTAAGAATAATTTTGTCCTTGAAACTTAAGAATAGAACCTACCTCTACGAGAACAATGAAGAAATTTTTTTCTTGATCTTCAATTCAAGTTTCCAGGTCGACTCTTTGACTGAATGATTACTCCAGAGTACGTGGACGAGAGGGATCGTTTGATTCTGCATCAGCTTATCCTTATGTTCCAAGATTTGGACTGACACCTCAACGTAGGATGAATTGGACTTTAGCTCCAGCTGACCAAAATCTACCATGTGGCTTGGGTCGTGCACGTACTTTCATAACCGAGAGACGTGGAAGACATCGTGCACACCTACTAGTGCTGGCGGCAGGCAAATTTATAGGCCACTGGGGTGACTCGTTTGATTATTCTAAACGGTCCAACGAATCTCGGACTCAACTTTTCCTTTGCACCAAACTGGGTAACTCTACGCATAGGCGACACTTTAAAAAATACGTGATCGCCTTCTAGAAACTCGAGAGGTCGACGATGGACATCCGCATAACTTTTTCTGTGGACTCTGTGCAGTCTTTTAATATTTTTCGAATGAGCGTGACCTTCTCCACGGTCTGTTCCACCAGCTCTGGATCATGAATTTGCCGTTCTTCGACTTCATCCCAGCAAATGGGTGATCTACACTTCATGACATACAGGGCTTCATACGACACCATTTGGATGCTGGACCGATAGCTATTGTTGTATCCAAATTCGGCCAGCGATAGATGAATGTGCCAACTCGACTTGAAGTCAATTGCATAGAGCCATAACATGCCTTCGAGAATCTGATTCACGCGCTCTGTTTGGCCATCGATATGGGGAAGGTAAGCTGAGCTGAACTGCAACTTAGTACGTAGAGCCGACTGAAGGCTACTCCAGAAGTGCGATAGAAATCGTGCATCATGATCAGAGACGACGGATACAGGGACTCCGTACAGCCGTACTATCTCGTCAAGATAAATCTGAGCCAGACGATCAACGCTCAAAGTAACTTTAATGGCAATGAAGTATGCTGACTTGGTTAGTCGATCGATAATGACCCAAATTGCATCATTTTCCTGCGACGTCTTCGACATGCCAAAACAAAGTCCATAGTGATATGATCCCATTTATATTCTGGAATAGCAAGGTTTTGTATCTCTCCGCCCGGTCTTTGATGTTCAGGTTTTACTTGCTGATAGGCTATGCATTGCGACATAAAGAGCACCACATCTTTCTTTATTCCGTGCCACCAGAAGGTCATGCTGAGGTCTTTGTATGTCTTTGTGCTGCCAGGATGCAAGATATATTTTGCGTAGTGTGCCTCCATCAATATCTCCTTTCTAAGTTCTGAACCGTCCGGAACGCATAGCCTATCCTTCAATCGAAGCACGCCGGTTTTGTCTACCACAAAGTCGGTCATACTACCGGTTGAAATTTGCTCTCAAACTTTCTTCAGGTACGGATCATCCTTCTGAGCGGTCTTGATCTTTTCCGGCAAGCTTGGCTCTAGCTGCAACTGTGCAAACTATACATCCCTGCATCGAACCCGGATGTCGATGCCCATCTCTTCTAAGTCGTGTAGCAATCTACGATCGATGGATAACGAGGTAATATACTTCTGACTCAAAGCGTCTGCCATAACATTTCCCTTGCCCGGTGTATAGTCAATAGTCAAGTCATAATCTTTGATCAGTTCAAGCCAACGCCTTTGCCATAAGTTTAGCTTCTTCTACGTGAATAGATACTTAAGGCTCTTGTGATCCATATAGGTTGCTCATGCCATGCCATAAAGATAGTATGTCATAATTTCAACGCAAACACAATCGCCACTAACTTCAGGTCATGGGTGGGATAGTTCTTCTCGTGCGGCTTTAGCTATTAGGAAGAAAAATATATTACCTTATTCCGTTGTATCAGCATAAACCCTAAATCTTGGACGGATGTATCACTGAAGATCTGGAATCCCTCAGTCCCTTCTGGAAGTGCAAGTATCGGGGTCGAGATGAGCTGGTGCTTTAACTCCTGGAAGAAAGCTTTATAGTCATCTGACTATTCAAAAGCAACTCATTTTTGGGTGAGGCGAGTCAGAGGCGACATGATCTTCACGAAGTCTTTTATGAAGCGTCGATAGTATCCTGCAAAGCCAAAGAAGCTTCGAATCTCGCCGACAGATGCTGGCCGTTTCCAATCGACAACGGCTTCAACTTTCTTTAGGTCGACTACAATGCCTTCGGATGAAATAATGTGTCCGAGGAATGTGACGCTGCTCAACCAAAATTCATACTTGCTCCACTTCACATATAACTGATTTTTCCAAAGGGTCTGCAGTACGGTCCGCAGATGCTCAGCGTATTGCTGCTTGTCCTTCGAGTAAATCCATAAAAACAGATGTGGCATTTGTTAGGCCGAATGAAATTACTAAAAATTTGTAATGGCCGTATCGAGTGCAGAAGGCTGACTTCGACACATCATCTGGCTTGATCTTGAGTTGATGGTAGTCCGATTGAAGATCAATTTTAGAAAGTACCTAAGCGCCTTACAACTAATCGAACATGTCGTCTATGCGGGGTAATGGATATTTGTTCCAGATGGTAGCTTTGTTCAGCTCTCGATAGTCGATACAAAGACGCATTGAATCATCCTTCTTTTTTACGAACAACACGGGCGCTGCCCTTGGCGAGACGCTAGGCTGTATGTGTAGTGCCCCGTCCCGCAAAGTCAATCGGAGGAAATCGAAACGCCGATAGCGTTCGAACTTAGCCTTACAATGGCTGCTCGAAGGCTCGCTCGGTCGAGGCGACTCCTCGCTCAGGTGGGTAAGTTTCGGTAAACTTGCCTCATCTTAGCCTTCACTTAATAATGCGCATGTTTTCAACTTGCACAAGTAGGCTAATATAAAAGCTACGAACGCACATAGCTAAGAGAATAATCGTGACCCGTCGGAATGTCTTAGAACATGGAAAATGGTCCCACGGTCTTCATAGAAGTCGGCTCACCGTGCTTTCAAATGACACTCGATCCTTCGATCCCGGGGCTTGGGAGAAGAAAGTTGGCTTAAGTTGTTAAGTTGCCCCGACACTCGAATAAGCCTAAGTCATAGGCGTCGCCCACTTGAATGCTTGAAAAGCATGCACGGTCCCGTCGTTTTGCCCTAACGCTTGTATCGACCTAAGTCGTAGGCGTCGCCCGCGTGAATGCTTGAAAATATATGCACGATCCCGTCGTCTAAGGCTTGGCATAGCCTTCGCACGTCCCGTGAGTTAAGTCGTCTTGCACGGCTCGTTGACTTAAGTCTAGGCACCCGAGAACTTGGTTGTTCAAGTCGACCCCGTGCATTGCACGTCCTCTCGATGCGAAACTCGGTGTAGCCTTTGCTCGTCGAGTCGTTGCCCGAATAAGTTAGACAAGAGTTGTGTTGGGCTATCAAAGCAATTTCTAGCACGGTCATGCTCTATCTGCGTTTGTCAAGTCACGTAGTCCCTCGAAAACAAGGCTCATCATATAAACTATATGACTTGAGCGATAGCATCGCCTATAGAACCAGGTCTATCTAAGGTACGAGCTACAGTGGATTTAGTGAAAAGCATGCCACAGTCAAAGGAAAGTCCCTGCAGCTGGTTGTCGTCGAGATCGGTCCCGCGGCTTGGGAGTCTCGCTATGTCTTGAAAGGAAACACACGAGATCGGTCCTGCTGCTTGGGAGTCTCAATAGAAAGAGGGAAAACATGGTCATGTTAAGGAAGGACTGGATAGATCGAGTCGAAACTTGCATGGTCATTGGACAACTTGTCGACAAGGTGTAGTCTTCTCGAATGATTGCCGGGGTGCCGGGATCATTCACCCGGGGAAAGCGAGTGCGACTTAAAGAAGGATGCTGGATAACCACATGGGAGTATCGACACTTCCGGGGCTAGCTACCCATGGATGGGCGGTCTGATACCCCCGCCTAGACGAGTCCAAGATAGCTTGACATTGCTAGTGACCACTCATGTAGATGTGTCGGCAAGAGCGGCAATCCGCGTGTTTGCCTTTGGATAGCGTCAAGTACTAGTACAGCGTCGATCGAATCCTGAGACAGTCTAGCACGACATGTATCAAGTCAGCAAGATGTAATCCCGTTAGTGCTAGCCATGCATCAGCACGGAAGGAATGAGTTATAGTTTATGTCAGCAAGACACGTGCTTCGGCACTAAGCAAGGCTTTCGCGTATCAAGTATTGGCTTTCGCGTATCAAGTATTGGCATTCGCGTATTGGCTTTCGCGTATCGGCATTGCTAAGTCAGTGAGTCGTTAGGCACTACCTCATCTTGAAGCACGGACAAGTCTGAGCTTGGTCTAGAGGCACGACCTGCACGAGTCGTTCCCCCTTGACGTTGTTAGCACGAGAATTGGTCTAGAGGCACGCGAAAGTATTGAAAGTCTTGGCACGGTCGACTTCGCATGAGTTGCTCCTCGGCGAAGTGCTATCTCAAATATATTGAAGTCTAGAATAGAGTATGGCATGACCCTGCCGTCCCGAGTTGAAGTTTGGTCAAGTACCTAGGCGATGAGGCACTACCTCGATCGAAATACACGTTAGAATTATAGCACGACCATGTCATGCCACCTCGGTTTGGTCGAACGTCCTTGTCCTAAAATTGATCCTAAGGTAAGACTTGTAAGACAATCAAAAGGGTTTTAAGCTGCACAAAAGTAAATAAACGTGTCGGTTTTGTATGGGTGGGCGAGAAGCTCACTCCACCAGTACAGTTGAGTACTGACACCCACACAGTGTTTCATGTACAGGCACAGGTAGAAGCTCATGGCGCGGAGCTCGCTTGGGGGCGTCGAGGCATGAAGTTCCTTGGCGTGTCGAAGCATGCGGCTGCGTGGACTCAAAGACTTATATAAGACATAATGTATGGATATCGCCTTCCGAAGCTTCCGCTGGTTCTAGCATTGTATCGAGAGATGAGAGAGAGCAGAGTGACTTATAAATGAGAGAAAAGTGAGCACGAGAGACTTGTAATTTGGTCTTGCGCCCATAAATGTAATCTTGTGTTCAATATCAATAAAATAGCTCTTTTGAATAACTTGTGTTTGCCTTTAAATTTCTGCTGCAATGTTTAATGTTTCTGCTTGGGGCTTTTGTGCGACGACCCCGTCGCCGCCGCTATAATCGTCCGTTATGAAATTGCCTTGCACGAGCGCAATTTAGGCTCGTGCGGCATCACGCCTTAGCGAGGACGATCGCTCCTACGGGAGCGGGGCGTGACATAATGGTATCACAGCACGGCTTTACGTCCTTGGACTTTACGTCAAATTTCTCAGTTTTGAAAGCTCGTTCATGGAAAATAAGTGTGCGCTCTCTCGCAAGTGTCCCTCGACATGTCCATACAATAAGTCTAAATATTTTCGAAAGCTCGTACAAGCGGTCACTCGAACGTATCGGTAGGTAAGGGCCTTTATGCCGAACGGTGTCAAACTTTTCTTGAATGAAAACACGTGCTAAAGTTAGCAAAGTCGCGTGCGTACCGAAATAGTCCAACGTTGTCCTTAGCAAGTGAGCATGCAAACTCGAATATAGTCCGCACGGGATGGCTATGCACACGGCCTTTTGGCTAAGTTGTGTCGCGTGTCGCGCACCCTGACTTTTTGGTGCAATCGAGTTGCGAGCGATATCAAGTATCGTTCGATCGGGAACGAGATACACTTAGAGTAGGAATGCTATCGAACTAGTGCTTAGACGTATACGGAAGATTGACTTGGATTTTGAGGAATAGTACGAACGACTTAGTGCGTCGATGCGATGTGAGCTATTACGCTAGGGATTCGTCAAACGAATCCGAAAGATGTCTTAGAGAATGACTCGAATGTGATTGAGGACTAGATTGGATGGCTCAAATTCGAGTGGTGTATTGTTTGTCTTAGAAATCATTCGAGCAAGAATCGAGGATTACGAGTAATAACGAGTATGTCGGCGAGGCAATACAATCGCACAGAGCCTTAGATCGTGTCACGCTTAGTTGATAGTGACTTCGTGTGTCCCGAATGAGATGTCGTTCGGACAACTTGTGAATGAGCAACGCAAGTTAAAAAATGATTCGGAACGATGAATAAAAGTGAATGTCTTGATCGAGGAAGCTCGAGGATTGCACGTACGATTTCGAATTGAATCAAATAAAATGTGACTTGAGTTTTGGTCAACGATCTTAAAACGAGCTTAAGGAATAGCGATCGAACTTGATCTTGAATATCGAAGAGATTGTGGAATATCCAGTTCGGACAATAGCATCAGTCGCACGACTCGAAATGGTTGCAAAGGAAGATCGTCAGATTACGCATATCGTCGATGGTATTGAGGCGTATCAAAGATCGATATGTGATAACTCATGGGTACTTTGACTCGACGAATGACGATCGTGCAAATGTCATTGTTCCGATGGATGCTATACTCGGGATATTGAAACGTGTCGAGCAAAAGATAAACTTGGCCCGAGGATTTCTAGTTGAATAAATGACGGTCGGACTATCGAATAGAGATCTTGGCTTGGATGAAAATGAAATGTTTGTATTTGCTTCGTTAACAACCACAATATTTACGTTCTTGTCTTATACAAGCGCAACTCCAGCCTCGCACATGCGTTACGTCGATTAGGGCGATCACTCCGCGTGAGCACTGGTATGGTGATTCATACAGCAGGGGTGATTGAACTAGAACGGCGTGGCAATCTGATTGCTTCGACTTATGGTTTGACGCGAAGGTAGACTTGAGAATGACTCGGTGTGTTTGATGATTAAACTTGAGGATTGAGTAGGTCCAATCTGCGTATCGAGAATGAATTAGTCTAGACTCAAACAAGGGTTATGCCCCGATGAGAATAATTATTCTGCGGGAGCGTTGCATGGTGATTCATGAACCACCGTGGATAATTGGACTCGCATGAGATTGGAGCGCAACGTATTATCGAGCTAGATGACCTCGTTATCGAATACATGAATTGGTTAGAATTGGTGAATTGAATGGATTCGAATATGCGCAACGAATGCATTGATACGAATAGATGATCGTGCTCGATGTTTAGAAATTTGAGTGACGCGAGATTAGGTAGAAAAATCCTGTACTACCGACTTTGGTTTGACCCTATGATTGGGGTCAGTGTTGGCATTATTGTTGGGGAACTATGATTCCAATCCTGGCATTGACTTAGCTTAAAGAAATAGCCTAGCGGATAGGCGAGACGCCCTGTTTCAAGTGTTAGCAATCAAAAATATTGATCTTGAGGATTAGCATGGATGGATAGTATGAATCACGAATATAGGAATACCCCTCACGAGATTCGGCTGACATGCATATATTTTAGGGACGCCTGAGTATGTGCATGATGCGACTCGTGTGAGAACGATAAATTCTCTATCATGCGGCTTGGTTGATTGTATGTATTTTGGGGACGCCTAGAAAACGTGCACGATCCAGCCAAATGATACGTTGAATGCAGGTACGACTTGAGCAATGGGAAGTGTCGACGATTTGAAATCATGTTAAAAGAAAGGATTGATAGTCGTGCGAGCGTGGCTCGAAATTGAAGTAACGTGTCGGCGCAGTGAGTACGATAAAATCTTGGCCATAGAAATGGTAGAATGGCTTGCCTTCAGGAAAGTCTCGAGGACGAGACTTGTTATGAGTGATGTATGTTGTAGCGCCCCGTCCCGCAAAGTCAATCGGAGGAATCGAAACGCCGACGACGTTCGGACTTAGCCTTGCAACGGTTGCTCGAAGGCTCGCTCGGTCGAGGCGACTCCTCGCTCAGGTGGAGTAGTTTCTGTGAACTTGCCTCATCTTAGCCTTCACTTAATAACGTGCATGTTTTCAACTTACACAAGTAGGCTAATATAAAAGCTACGAACGCACATAGCTAAGGGAATAATCCCGACCCGTCGGAATGTCTTAGAACATGGAAAATGGTCCCACGATCTTCATAGAAGTCGGTTCAGCGTGCTTTCAAATGACACTCGATCCTTCGATCCCGTGGCTTGGGAGAAGAAAGTTAGCTTAAGTTGCTAAGTTGCCCCGACACTCGAATAAGCCTAAGTCATAGGCGTCGCCCGCTTGAATGCTTAAAAAGCATGCACGGTCCCGTCGTTTTGCCCCAACGTTTGTATCGACCTAAGTCATAGGCGTCGCCCGCATGAATGCTTGAAAATACATGCACGGTCCCGTCATCCAAGGCTTGGCATAGCCTTCGCATGTCCCGTGAGTTAAGTCATCTTGCACGGCTCGTTGACTTAAGTCTAGGCACCCGAAAACTTGGTTGTTTAAGTCAACCCCGTGCATTGCATGTCCTCTCGATGCGAAGCTCGGCGTAGCCTTTGCTTGTCGAGTCGTTGCCCGAATAAGTTAGACACGAGTTGTGTTGGGCTATTAAAGCCATTTCTAGCACGGTCCTGCTCTATCTGCGGTTGTCAAGTCGCATAGTCCCTCGAGAACAAGGCTCATCGTATAAACTATATGACTTGAGCGATAGCATCGCCTATAGAACCAGGTCTGTCTAAGGCACGAGCTACAGTAGATTTAGTAAAAAGCATGCCACAATCAAAGGAAAGTCCCCGCGGCTGGTTGTCGCCGAGTTCGGTTCCGCGGCTTGGGAGTCTCGCTATGTCTTAAAAGGAAACACACGAGATCGGTCCCGCAGCTTGGGAGTCTCAATAGAAAGAGGGAAAACATGGTCATATTAAGGAAGGACTGGATAGATCGAGTTGAGACTTGCATGGTCATTGGGCAACTTGTCGACAAGGTGTAGTCTTCTCGAATGATTGTCGGGGCGTCAGGATCATTCGCCCGGGGGAAGCGAGTACGGCTTAAAGAAGGATGCTGGATAATTGCATGGGAGTATCGGCGCTTCCGGGGCTAGCTACCCATGGAAGGGCGGTCCGATACCCCCGCCTAGCCGAGTCCAAGATAGCTTGACATTGCTAGTGACCACTCATGTAGATGTGTCGGCAAGAGTGGCAATCCGCGTGTTTGCCTTTGGATAGCGTCAAGTACTAGCACGACGTCGGTCAAATCATGAGACAGTCTAGCACGTCATGTATCAAGTCAGCAAGATGTAATCCTATTAGTGTTATCCATGCATCAGTACGAAAGGAATGTGTTATAGTTTATGTCAGCAAGACACGTGCTTCGGCACTAAGCAAGGCTTTCGCGTATCAAGTATTGGCTTTCGTGTATGAAGTATTAGCATTCGCGTATTGGCTTTCGTGTATCGGCATTGCTAAGTCAGGGAGTCGTTAGGCACGACCTTATCTTAAAGCACGGACAAGTCTAAGATTGGTCTAGAGGCACGACCTGCACGAGTCATTCCCCCTTGACTTCGCTAGCACGAGAATTGGTCTAGAGGCACGCGAAAGTATTAAAAGTCTTGGCACGGTCGAGTTCGCATGAGTTGCTCCTCGACGAAGCGCTATCTCGAATATATTGAAGTCTCGAATAGAGTATGGCACGACCCTGTTGTCCCGAGTTGATGTTTAGTCATGTACCTAGGCAATGAGGCACTGCCTCGATCGAAATACACGTTGGAATTATAGTACGACCATGTCATGGCACCTCGGTTTGGTCGAACGTCCTTGTCCTAAATTTGATCCTAAGGTAAGACTAGCAAGACAATCGAAAGGGTTTTAAGCTGCACAAAGTAAATGAACGTGTCGGTTTTGTATGGGTGGGCGAGAAGCTCACTCCACCAGTACAATTGAGTACTGACACCCACACATTATTTCATGTGCAAGCACAGGTAGAAGCTCGTGGCACGGAGCTCGCTTGGGGGCGTCGAGGCACGGAGTTCCTTGGCGAGTCGAAGCGTGCGGCCGCGTGGACTCAAAGACTTATATAGGACATAATTTATGGACATCACCTTCCGAAGCTTCTGCTGGTTCTAGCACTGTATCGAAAGATGAGAGAGAGCAGAGTGACTTGTAAATGAGAGAAAAGTGAGCACGAGAGACTTGTAATTTGGCCTTGCGCCAACAAATGTAATCTTTTGTTCAATATCAATGAAAGTGTTCTTTTGAATAACTTGTGTTTGCCTTTAAATTTTTGCTGTAATGTTCAATGTTTCTGCTTGGGACTTCTGTGCGACGACCCCGTCGCCGCCGCTGTAATCTGCCGTTATGAAATTGTCTTGCACGAGCACAATTTAGGCTCGTGTGGCATCACTCCTTAGCGAGGACGATCGCTCCTACGGGAGGGGGCATGACAGTATGAATCCTTTGTCGAGCAACTCTTACAACTGCACTTTGAGTTCCTTAAGTTCTGCAGGAGTTATTCTATATGGAGCTTTAGAGAGCATCGGGTATAAGGAGGTGTGTCAATGGTGAACTCGATCTCTCGATCAGGTGGCATGCCGGGCAGCTCATCCGAAAACACATCTGAGAAATTTGCCACAATGTCGGTCTGACCTAGGTTTGCACCATCCTGTCGCATGTCTTGAACGGACGCTAGATAGCATTCACATCCGGAATGCAACATTCGTCGTGTAGATATTGTCGAGATCACCATGCAGGTTGGCGACGCCTCACCACGCGAAGAGCAAAATTCAAGCACTTCAGGTATACGGAAGGTGACCGTCTTTTCAGCACAGTTGATGGTTGTATTACACAGACCGAGCCAATCCATTCCCGAAATGATATCATAGTCCTTAATGTCTAGGACTGTCGTATCGAGACCTACCTTTTGACCACCTATATAGATGATTACATCTCCGCAGGCTAAGTTTGCAAGTAGTTACGTGCCCGACGGTATGTTGACGCTAAGATTAAGGCCTAACGGTGTCACAGGGAATTTGTGTTCGGCGACAAAATTTGCAGATATAAAGCTATACGTAGCACCTAAATCAAACAGTACACGAGCAACTTTATTGTTGAAATACAGTATACCTGTCACGACTGTGTCAGATGGGAACGTTTCATCCTGGGTTATGTCGTAGATGCGCCCTTAGACATTCGGGCGGCGGTCTTGGCCATTTTATGGTACAGTTTGTTGGGCACTTGGCACTGGACCCTGATTTCCTAGACGATGTTGTTGATGTTGAGGTGCCGTTGGGTTCGGCCTTCTTGTCGGGCAGTTTGCACGCAGATGGCCCATCTTGCTACAACGCCAGCATCCGCCTTCAGAGACGTGACATTCATTTGCATGGTGTCCAAAATTATTACATTTGTGGTAGCGAGTTCCTAGATTCCGTCCTTGGTATCCGTCTTGATTGTCGTTGTTTGGATACTTGTTCGCATTATTTTCTCCCGTATGGCTAGGACATTTGTCTTTATACGTTTGCACAGTATAGACAGCTCTTGGGGGATATTGGCACTCAAAAAGGAGAGTATGATTCAGAGACTCGCCCATGGTCTTGTATTCAGGCACCGTTACATGGGCAGAGATAGATGGACACAAACCTACTTCAAACTGTCAAGCATGACTCTCTGTTATTGGCAAGAATACTCCCGTAAATTTGGCTAATTTGTTAAATTATGTTGCGTACTGCTGCACCTTCATATTCCCTTACTTCAACTACATAAATTTATTTTCTTTTTCCTGTCAAACGGCTGCAGGAAGGTACTAGATTTCAAATACCTTTCTGAATGTAGTCCAAGGAATCGTCGCTGTCTCATTTTCACGTGGATTATTCGCTTTTACACGGACCACCAATCGTGCGCATTTAATCGGAGTAGAAGTTGTGCACATGCGACTTTCTTTGAGTCATCGACACCCAGAAGTTTAAATCGATCTTTCAGCTCCTAAAACTAGTCGATCGCCAGAGAGGGATCTTTAATACCGTTGAAAGAAGTGCGACAATTCTTTGTAAATTTTGATACCTCGCAGTTGGAACTTCTTGGTGTTGCAGGTAGACGCTTGGACACTTCTGGTTCGATTTTAATCGGTCGGACCGCAGGCTCGGTCACGGTAGGCATTGTCGCAGAATTATTGTTATTGGCTATAACTGTCTTGACTATCTGTTCAAGAGTGTCAAGCTACTTTTGCTGCAACTTGAATTGGGCCTTGAATCAGTTCTCAAACTGAGTCTGTCATGCCTCCATCTGCTGTCGATGGAGCTCATTCTGGCACTGGTTGACCTTGGCCTGCCGTTATTGCGTCTCTAGCATATGCAACATCAGTTCTGTAGGGACATCGAGGGTTTCGTCCTTGAGCTACTCGAGCCGCTCGAGGTAATCTCCTCGTTTATGGCCGCTGCTTCTCCAGCTTTTAGAATATAAAAGCAACTCTCATTAGTTTCAGTAAATATCATGGGTTAAACGTATGAAATAACTCATCTCAACGACACGAGATCAACAGATCGAGACTAGAGACCCGAGACTGGAGGCCAAGAACGTAAAGCCGTACTCTGATACCATTATGTCATGCCCTAATTCTGAAGAATCAATAGTCGTCCCCTGGACGTGATGTCGTACGAACGTAGGTTGTGATCGCACAAGTCATAAGGTTATCTGAAACACAACAGCTAAGAGAGTACCCAGAGAAATTGAATAACATATTAATGCAGAGAAACTTTTTTATTGATAATATACATCATTTACATGACTCTATTACAATCATGTCGCGCAGGCTTTATAAAACGACTCGATTATAAAATGAACGTCGATGACATAGTCGTTCCATACATACATCCCTCAATTTACAACAAAAGTATTCTAGCCACCAAGAATGGAAGGAAGCCGAGACATATTTCTTGGACTGATGCAGAGAGTCTTTAAAAAGTTGAGTAGCAAGAGTTTTTGATACGAGGTCGAAGCTTCAAAACATGATTGTTGCCTTGGTTAGTTGGCACGTTACTTCGGATTCGCGACACCTGCGGATAGCGAGGGTCAATACGATCACATGTATTGGTGAGTGGCTAATTAAACCCAAGCTTCCATTTGTTCAAGCAGTTTTATAAAAAAAGTTAGCTATTTTGTGATCTTTCTAACCATCCTGATTGATTAGCATGTTAACATGTTAAGAGACAAGCATTCAATAGGAAATGAAACATAACTTACGATACATCTTACCTACGGTAGAGCGTACCGTTGCAGCGTAACTTATCATGTTCCTTCCCTGTCATATTTATGACAAGCTTATAATTTATATGCACATGTGGGTCACTGGCAATTCAAGCCATCCTGGACGTATAGCCTGGTCGAGGCGGCGACCCTTTCAACACGGGTAGCTAGCCCCGGAATGACCGGTGCTAGTATCCAGCATAGCTATCTTGTATTCCTTCTAGGCCGAAAAGGTCCCGTAGTCGCGGGTCGCCATTCGAGGAAGCAAAGCCTTGCGTGTAAGTTGCCCATGACCGTGCTTAAGTTAAAAAGTTATTCAAAGCACATTTTATGCTACCGTTGGGACTATTATGTAATCGATTCATTTACTTGATTTTGCAGATCCTGAAATAATTCTCTCTCTTTTCTAGAACCATATCTTTTCTCTTTTTGAGCATAGAACTTGTATTTTTTGAGTAAATCATTCTAATTCAATATAGTTATCCAAGTTCTTATTTTTGAGACAGAGGATCGAGGTGAAGGAGGTCAGCCACTCACCTTAGTCTTTTGTTTCAGGCGATGGACTGGTTGGATGTGCTTAGATGTCACCTACGCAATCACCTGCAATCGCATGAGCAATTGATTAGAATACTATGTTATTCATGGGATTCGATATGAATGCGTAGTTTAAAAACGTAAGCCATGGAAACCATAGAAAATATTCACGAAAACCAAAGCCGAAGCCAAATCAAGTACGACATGAAAACCAGAGCAATGGAAGGTCTCTCTCGACTCAGCCGTAGAGCCAATCCTTGAGGCACAACCCGCTGAATATGGGACTTGATTTCAAAGAAGAATTTCCATAACGAAAAAAGAATCTTAATTCAATCGTTCCGGTTCGACTAATTCAACCGATCCCGATCATCGGTTTCGACTGAATCGGTAGCGACAGTGTTCCTTCTTCGTGCACCCTATAGACAAAAATGGGGCACGATGTAGGGATAAGGCACTACAAGCGTCATCGTATGCAAAGCCTTAGATTGAGTATCATTGATTAAGTTATAATCTTAAAGTTTTTGACGAGTTGATTCAAACGAACTAGAAACAACACGCATGGGATTGGGATTGCATAATTATGAAATACAAAAATGATTGAGTTGGAAAAGTTGAATTAAAGAAAAATTTAAGGCGTAATAAACGAATTGAGGAATCAATATGAATCGTATACGGAAAGTTAGCATGATGGAAAGATAGCGTGCATGAAAAAGTTTAATTTTGAAGTTACGAAAATAACTTTAAGGATTTGGGATAGACGTTGTTCGATAATTTGAGTTAGCATAGAACAATGTGACTTGAAAAAATTTATTGCTTGATGATAAACGGATGAACATACATGATTTTGAGTTTCAAAGAATTGATCATGTAACTAGTTCGAGAGATAATGATCGAATTTGATCTTGAATGTCGAGGAGATTGTGGTAGTTCAGTTAGGATGATAGCATCGGTTGTACGACTTGAAGTTTGATACAAAAAAAGATTGTCAGGTTATGTGTATCATCGATGGTTGAGGCGTATCAAAGATCAATGTACGATAACTCGGGGGTACTCTAATTCGAAGAATGACGATTATGTAAAATATTATTATTTCGATGGATGTTATACTTAGGATTTTGATGGAAATGAATGCTGAGATGAAAATGAAAGCGTTTTGATGGTTTCAATGATAACCACAACATTGACATTTTTGTCTTGTACAAGCGCAATTCCAACCTCGTACATGTGTCATGCCGGATTAAGGCGATCATTCTGTGGGAGTGCTGGCATGGTGATTCATGTCCAGCATGAATGATCAAACTTGCGGAAGATTATGGCATGGCAATTGGATTATTTTGACTTATGGTTTGATGTGAAGGTGTATTCGAGGTTATTTCAGACTTATCATTGACGATTAAGTAAGTTTAAGGATTGAGTAGATCCAACCTGCGTATCAAAAATGAATTAGTCTAGTATCAAAGTAAGAGTTACGCCCTAATGAGACTGATTGTCCCCCGGGAGCGTTGGCATGGTGATTTTATGTCCAACATGGATAATCGGACTTACGGGAGATTAGGGTATGATATATTGTTATGCTAGATGACCTTGTGATCGAATACGTAAATTATGTTGTACAACTTAAGAAATATAGTATGGGAATTATGGTTTAGTAACAAATTATTCCGTAGTGTACTTAGTTTGATAGGTAGATTATATCGAACATATTTTTAGGGATAGACTATGCGAACTGCTAGTTCGGACGTGTGATATGAATATGCCGTGAAATGGGTTGAGCATGTGAACTTACCATAGGATGGATTTGCTGAATGACTCAGACCCCTGGGATTGAATGCTGCAAATGTGATAGGAGAAATCTATGCTCGAAGTTTAGAAATCGGAGTGATGCGAGCTTGGGTAGAAAGTTCCGTACTATCAACTTTGGTTTGACCTTATGATTGAGGTCAGTATTGATATTATTGTTTGGGAATGGTGATTTCAATACTGACGTTGACTTTATCTGGAGATATAGCCTAGCGATTAGGCAAGACGTCCTTATTTCGAGAGGTAGCATTGGTACGATTGATTTCAGGATTGATAGAATAAATCAAATATGTTGAATTGGATTCACTATCACGAGACTTGGCAAAAATGCATATATTTGAAGGATGCCTTAAATATGTGCATGATTCAACTAAGTGGTACGTTGAATTCAAGTGAGACTAAAGGAACGAAAAGGTATCGAAGATTTTGAAGTCGTGTGTTTCAAAGAAATTATTGATGGTAGTGTGATCGTTGGATTTGAAATAAACTTGAATGTCGACTGATCGGATGGTTCATCCTAGAACTAAGTTTTTCGTATGCACGACGAGTATAAGTCGACCAAGTTTGAGATATAGTTGTTCGAGATAAAAATAAATAAGGCACGAGCGTGGTTCGTATTGAAGAAACGTATAGGCAGAGTGTGTGCGAGAACCATTGGATGTTGAATCAAGTGATAAGTCGAAGAGTATGTACTCATTAAGTTTGGAGGGCAAAACTTTTTCTGAGTGGTGTATAATGTAATGCCCCATCCTGCTCAGTTCAACAGGAGGAATCAAAATGCCAACGACGTTCAGACTTAGCCATACAACGGCTTGCTCGAAGTCCCGCTTGGTCGAGGTGACACTTCGCTCAGGTGGGTGGCTTCGGTGAACTTGTCTCAGCTTAGCCTTCACACTAATAAAACAAAAGTTTTCAACTGCACAGGTAGGCTTGATAATAAAAGAGACGAATCCACATAGTTAAGAAAATAATCCCAAGTTGGGTCAGATTGAGTCAGAATATGGAAAGGTCCCAGGATTGGCTTAGAAATATACACAGCATGCTTTCAAAATAACACTCGGTCCTTCGTCCCATGGCTTGGAAGAAGAAAAGTTAGTCTATGTTTTCATAAAGCTATGAACTTAGCATAAGTCATAGGCGTTGCATGTATAAATGCTTGACAGAGCATGCACTGTTTCACCGTCTGATACTTGGCGTAGAAAAAGTGTCCCACAAGTCTCAATGCATGTTTTTATGGTGCAAGGCTTGGCATAGCCTTTGCTTGTCCCACGGGTTAAGTTGTTGCACGATTGAGTTAGGCAAATGTTATGTCAGGCTATCGAAGTCATAGTAAGCACTGTCCCACGCGTTCTGCGGTTGTTGAAGTCACATAACCCATAATCTCAAGGCTCGTCATATAAAGTATGACTTGGACGGTAGTGTCACATAGAAAACAAATTGGTTAAGGCACGAGCCACGGTTGTTTCGATGATAGGTATGCCACGGTCTATGGCACACAAAGGAACACGTTTGTTCAAGTCAAATTGAAAGGCTATGCAGCAATCGTTCCCTGGGTTTCAGAAGATAAAAAGTTCACACGACCGTTTACCTTCGAGATCGGTCCCCTGGCTTGGGATTCTCTCATGAAGTATGGAAAGCATGGTCATGAATAAAGAAGGATATGGTAAATCGAGTTGAGTCTTGCATTGTCATTGGACAACTTGTGCACAATGGGAGTTCCTCGAATGATCACTGGGGCACCGGGTTCGTGTCGGCCTAGGAGAAATAGCAGATATTATATGATCTTCAACGACGGTGCGACTCGTATTGAACTGAACCGTTATAATATAGGCTGTAGGACCATTCGGTGGAGCAAGTACCTCGCACATGAATGGTCATCGTATGCGGCCAGTATAGTTTAAAATTGCTAGTGACCTTTCATATAGATAAGTTGGTGTGCTAAGCGCTAGCGGAAATCCGCATGCACGGTGTTGGTCGAATCAAAATAAGTACAAGTACGACACGAGTTAAGTTAAGAAGGTATGCACGGTTGCAACACCATTATGGAGCCTAAGATTTGGCTATAACAAAGACACGTACTTCGGCACGAACGTGGCATCATGATTGAGTCGTCTAAAGTTAAGTTAGGAAGGACCGTAAGGCAAAGTTTGGTTAAATCATGTTGAATTGTGAGGCACGACCTCGATGTTTGATGCATGGACCAAGTCGATGACGCGAAACATGTTGCATCCTAAAGTATGAGTCAAAAAGGCAAGTACGATTCGATATATTGATGTTGAAAGCTTGATGATGGTCTAGAGGCACAACGATAGGTGCAATGGCACGGTGAGGGTCTAGAGACACAAATAGGCCATGAGACTCTGTCCTAAAATCGATCCTAAGCCAAAAATAGAAAGACAATCGAAGTTAAGTAATGTTACATAAAATTAAAATAAACGTGTTGGTTTTGTATAGGTGGGCGAGGAGCTCACTCCACCAGTACAGCTGAGTACTGACCCTCCCACAGTTTCATGTGCAGCCACAGGTAAAAGACCGTCTGGGGCAGAGCTCACTTGGATGCGCTAACATGGAGTTCCTTGACGTTTCGAGACGTACGGTCACATGGAGTCTGAACTTATACAAGACATAACATATGAATATACACTACAACAAAAAGACCTGTAAATGACGCTTGATAAGTAGATTTTATGATGGCTGATAAAGAAGCGTCATCAAAGTTCAGCAAGACTCCATTCTATGACAGTGTCCAATATAAACGTTATTGATAGTCTTTCAATGATACGAGCGTTATGAAAAAAGCACCAAAATTTAAGTCAAAACCTCCACTTTCCCGTACTTCTCCCCGCACTTAAGAAAAAGCCTAGCCCTCATCCTCTCACTTTCTCCTTCTCCTTCTCCCCCCGCTCCCTAACTCCTCAACTCGCCAAGAGATGATGGATTACGCTCGAGAGATGATGGATTTGAAGACTCTCGTCACTCGTACGCTCGAGAAGAAGGGCGTACTTGCCAAAGTTAGGGTTTGTCCCTCTCTCATTTTTTTCAAATTAGGGTTTTTTTTTCAAAAATTAGGTTTTCTTCCAGATCCTTCTGATCAACCCTGTCAGTTTTCCCTTTTTTTATTTTGTCCTTCGAGAAACCCTAGTTTCAGGAAGTAGCATTAGCCATGGCGGACTCGCTCGACACCCTCCGATCGCTCATGGCCTCCCATAATCTTCCTCTCACAGCCCTCATCGTCCCGTCCGAGGACAACCACCAGGTTTCGTTGCCGATTCTAGGGTTCCGATTCCCCCCATCGCGATCGATTCGGTCTGATCCGAGTTTTGTTTGGTTGTTTTGTTTCGAGTTTTGCAGAGCGAATATGTTTCTGCCAGGGACATGAGGCAGAAATTCGTCTCCAAGTTCAGCAGAAGCGCCAGTGAGGATCTCGTCTTAGTCCAAAGTTCAACGGAAGTTCGTATTCAAGCTCGAAGCATAGGTAATTTCTTGGAATCAACAAAACAAGAATCATTATACTTAAAAGTCTTTGAATTTTTAATTTTTTTAAAAACTGTGGCTACCTAGTAGTGATTATTACACATGCCCATGTTTCAACTTTTAAGTGCTTCATTGTCCAAAATATTTAGAAGAGGGTATGGAAATACTTGCATCAGTGAAGGATTTACGAAGACTTGCAGTGTATAACATAGGTATCGATAGTTTGAATCTGGAGCCAAAAGTTTTAAGACTATGATATTATATTACTTTCAATTGAGAATATTTTTAGTGTGATCTGGATATCTTTGAGGTAGATGTGGAAGGCCATGTGCTTCAGAACCAGTATATATAATTTTCCTCTCGTTATTTAAGTTTCTGCAATCAGTACTGCTCTGTTAGCACATGAGATACACACCCAACATGATACACATGTCTGATAGGTTATACTAAATAATTATGGCCCAACAACTGCCTCTTCTTCAACCTTACACTGCCTGTGACCACCCTGTAGCAGTTTGCTGCAAGTTTTTCTATGGAAAGGTACTGATATTCCTTTTTGCTAGCCCAGTACTGTGATTGATCCATTCTTGAAATAACCTGATCATATTTTCCTTAAAAGTTAGACTGATGGTAGACTATTTGCTATGTAACACACCATTTGTCTAGTGCTTATGTGGTACTTATACTTGGTAAATCCTAATCGTTGATTGAACCATAAGGAGCTGACATTAACTTTGGCAGCTTTAGAGGGGAGAACCTGTTAAAAGGTACTTGATTAGAGTATGATTCCAATTTCTACGGAACCTACTAGGCACTAGGTGGTTTCATAATGTTTGACTATAAGATATTTGAGTCCAATGCTTTCTTTTTGTTGTATTTATGTGAGTTAGAGAGAGGGGTTCTTAACCATCCAACAACCACCCTTTGGTTCAATCCACCAAAAATAATTAAAAATATGTTAACCCCCATAACACAATCAATATACAATCATTGACAGATTTAACCTGTGATGACCCATTTAACAAATGTCTTGTTTGATTCTTGATAATTGCTCTACAAGGATAAATAGAGTAAACCACATAGACAGCCACCTTATACTGAATTGGTTATGTCCAAATAACAGTCTCTTATTATTATTAAGGAATTGGTTAAATGGCAATGAGAGGTAACATGGAAAAGTGGAATGTTATTGCAAATTTGTGACACTTCATATTGAGACTGTTTCAACCTGGTCCAGTATAATAAACGGTCAACCTAGCTTGCTCCTGCGCATCTAATAAACCTGATAGATGGTCTCTAGTCCCTGTTTCATTTCTAGGTTGAGTCAGAGTGGAAATTGAACAATATATGCCGCTTCTCAAGATATATGCCACTTCTCAAGATATTTCTTTCTTTATGTCGATGCTGCCTCTATATCAGTTTTTGGGCATCATGTGCAGATTTTTGACATTGATGTTGGCTTTGTTACTGCAAACCAAGCAATGATGACTTATTCATGAATATTTCATCTTGTGCAATTTATTGAGCATCATGTGTAGGTTTTTGACATTGATGTTGGCTTTGAGTACACCTTTGTTTGGGATTTAGTTTCAGTTGTATTTTTTTATGGCGTCGACTTTTAACTTCTCTTTGAGTATCACCGGTTTTGAGTATCACTGGATTTGGTAAAATTGGGATTGGAAATATCTATTGAATGGCTAAATGGTTTATTTTGTATCAGTGGCTTTGAGTTTCATGCTCTGCTCTTTTGAGTGTGGCTTGGGGTTATATTTGTCAGGATCATGCTTTGCTCTTTTGAGTATTTTGAGTAACCCTTCAAGCACAGTTTGACTATCCATTCAAACATAGTTTGAGTATTCCTTCTCTGAGTATCACCCTAGTTTCATGTTCTTGGATTTTATTTTTCAATGGGCTATGATGATGAATGGTTGCCTAAATTTGATTAGGCAAAAGGATTTGATATCAGTAGATGAGTATCATTTTTTGAGTATCACTTCATGATGGATACTTGGCTTCGAGTATACTTTTGAGTATGAACTTCTACTTTTGAGTACCCAGGTTCTTTGAGTATTAACTTCTCTTTGAGTATCATTAGCTTTGAGTATACTTTTGTTTGGGCTTTAGTAACACTTGGATTTGAGTATCACTTGGCTTTGTGGGAAAATTGTTGCTAACTCTTCGTATGCTGCCTTCTATATGCAGTATCAGTTTTTGCAAACTTTTGAGTATTTTTGTCAGTGTATGGTTTTAGTTCAGCAACTTTTGCAGCATTGGTACGATAAAATATGAACCATGTACACAAATCTCTGAGCCCAATTTTTCATATATTAAGATTTAATTATTTTTATTACTATTACATTAATATGCTTGATCATGTGGATAGACTTAGACTGGTTTGTTATGCGAAAATTTGGAGACTTGTTTGTAAACAGAAAATTTCTCTTGCTGCTATTATTGGAGAATCAAGATGGCTGCATTATTAATTGCCTTGGAGAATGAAGATGATGTCAAGCATGTTTCTCTTGCTGTTGCTTGTTCAAGGATGGTTTACCATACATCTGCTCGTTCAGTAATTTGGACTCATCAGTATTATTTATTTATCATTATGTTATGTTCAAGGACTCCACTGTAGCTTTGGAGTTGTCTTTTTATACTTCTGAACTTGATATATTATAAACTTTCTTGCAATTTACAGGATTTACAGGTTAAAGCTTCACCGCCTGCTTAGACCACTTCTCTACACACTGATCCTGCTATCATTCATGTTGTTGTCAACAGTTACTCTTGTATACATTCAAGTCACCAATGAAATGGAGATGGAGAAATGTAGAATGGTAGCTAAAGTACTCTATTTTGAGACAATGAAATGTAGCTAGCTTAAGTACTCTATATCTGTGAGATGTTGATGTACCCTATTTTGAGACACTGAAATGGAGAATGGTACTTTATATTACATTTCAATGTTTTGTTATGAATATGGTTCAAAGTGGTTGTTTTCGAATTGAATTGAGCAGTGTTTAGAATGTAATATATAACATGCAGTATAGAGCGTTAAAAATGTGATACAATGACCATATACAGATCATCTATTCATAACGCTTTGAAAATAAATCATAGCAGAAATTCAACCCACTACAAGAAAATAGGTCTTTTCCGACGTTTATTTCTCCGACATTTTTGTAAACGTCGGCTAAGCTAGCATATAACGACGTATTTAAAAAAATGTTGGTCATGACCGGCATTTGTCTTTAAACGTCGCACAATATACTAACGTTTGTAAACAAACGTTGATAATTACCTGCGTTTGCCCTTAAACGTCGAACAATATACCAACGTTTTTAAACAAAGGTTGAAAATTACCTACGTTTGTCTTTAAACGTCGAGAAATATACCAACATTTTAAAAACAAACATTGACAATTACCTGCGTTTGTCTTTAAACGTCGAGAAATATACCAACATTTTAAAAACAAACGTTGATAATTACCTGCGTTTTACATTTTAAAAACAAACGTTGGTAATCACCGGTATTTACCATGACAAAAATTTTATAAGCATACTAAAACTATATTTTTTATATTTCTTTTATTTTTATAATTAGAATAACTATTATCAATTACTTAAAATAAAAAATAAAAAATAAAAAATTAAAGTCAGGGAAGCAAAGAAATTCTACAATTTCCTTCGCCCTAGGTTTTCGTTTCTTCTATGTTTCGATTAGCACCAACACCCCCTCCCTCCCTCTCTCTCTCTCTCTCTCTCTCTCTCTCTCTCGGGCAGGGGAGCACCAGCTGCACCACCACCCTTACTCATTTTTTCTTCAATCGTCGCCACCATTACCACCGATGGAACGTCGAGAACTACCTTCGCCCCGGCGACGCCGTCATCCTCCTCCACGTCCGTCCTGCCTATGTCTATTTCTGTGCGCTCACCCAAAAACATGCCCCCCAAAACCGGATACCATCTCCTCGAGAAGAAACTTCCTGTTGATTTTCCTCCTCTCTCTCTGATATCACTTCCTCTCCTTCTTCCGTCTACAACTCATGTCACCCTTCCCCCTCTCCTCCTCCTCTCCGTCCTCTCCCTTTTCCTACAAACCCTAACCCTGATCCTAACCTCCTTCCCGCCCTCCGTCACCGGAGCCGCTTCCACCACCACCTCCCGCTTCCTTCTCCAAACCATAGAAGAAGAACAAGAAGAAGCCAAGCGAAGATACCCGGTTCTATGCTCTTTCTTCTCCTTTCTAATTCTGACTCTATTGTCGATCGATTTGATGGAATTATGTTTGAATCCGCTTGAAGCCGTAATATCTCTCTTTAATCATAACTTTTTCCACGAATTTATGGTATTTTTGCATTTCACCTTGATCGATTCTTTATTTTTGGGTCAATTTCAGCTGGGTTAGGGTTTGGAAGGTACAATTTTAGGGAATTTATGGTTATTGTGTAGAGTATGTTAGGGTTTCGATCAGTTATTGTAGTTTGGTGATTAATTTTATATCCGGAAGGGAGAAGTTTGTTTTTGTTCCATCCGGGGGTTGTGGTGCTATTGTTGTGTCCTTTGAAGGTGGCCGTGGTACTGATGATGCCCCTGCCGTGCCGCAAAGGCTAAGGAGGAGGAGAAGGTTGAGGAAAAGGAGTTTCGTGATGTATGTGTTCTTACTAGATAGAAAATAGATTCTATTGGAAAAAAATAATTTTTTTGATTAATTGATTGTGTTTTATTGGTTTTTTTTTGCAGGATATTGAATTCCGCTTGTTATACTGAGACTATCTTACTTCTGAACTTCTTGTTGATGCGTTCTCTAATGTATTTACATTCAATATTCTTTTATTTCTTTGAATAAAATGCTTTCGATCGAGAGTCATGGTTGGAAGGGGTTGATGATGATGGTTATACATAGCTTAGGATACATGTAAGCACATGGAACATCTACTGATGCAAACAGGTTTGCATGCAACAGTTGCCGATATACACCTTAACTCTCTCATTCTCACACTTATACCAAGGGGTGTAGGGGATGATAAAAAAGTCAGACCATATCCTCCAAAAACATCAAACAGACATTGGCCAATCAATACTGTAGCTGGCGCCAAGCGTATATAAAAGACATCAACTAACTACTGCATAATTGTTTAATATGGATTATTTATGTTCTTACACACCTAGTTGATTCTATATTAGAAGATACGTTGAAAACAAGACCATTCATATTAAATAGCTTTGTATTTTATCTATGCTACTATTTCCTATTCTTAAAGTTTACTTGTTATCATTTTTACTACTGATTTTATATCTAATTTGATATTTTTCTTTCTTTTGAAGCTGGAAAGAGAAACTTGTCATTTTGCATGAAAGCTTTCTATAAGGATACAACTAAGAGACTTGAAAACTTTGGGTTTATTCAGTTCAGACCAAGAGGTATTTTCTCACGTTATACAGAAGTTGGAATGATTAAGAACATAGAAATTATTTAGAAAGTCTCAATATTTGTCTTGCTATATTTGTAGTCCCAAGTATTCAGTTTCTTTATCAAGAACTAGAGCATCTATCATTGTAGCTTTCTGTCTAGTAAATTAGTTACGATTTTAATGTTTATATAGCACGTAGATCAACATACTACCATCTAGTCTATGTACAGTTAAGCTTGAAAATGGAGGTTAACTTATCGTAGTGAAGCCTGTTCAAATGAGCTAGTACCTTGTGGGACGAACGAAATAGGATAAGTATATATATTGAAGATACTTTCTGCGATAAAGTGTCACCAAGATATTCCAAGTTGTATTACCATTCTCAGGAGTAGACCGAGATTTGAACCTGTGACTTGAAGATACATTGGTAATTGTTCTTATCAATTGTCAACTAGCTCTTGGCTTGGGTGTGGTAGACTTATTAACATTGTTGCTTTCTTTATGTAGGATGTAGTTCCTAATAAAGAACATCAGGGATATCTATTTTAGTTGGTGCTATGTCTGAAACTGAAATGTACTGTGATGACCGGTATACTCTGCATTTTATTCTTTTTCTATATAATAAATTGAGATATTATTTTTCTTCTTCTTTTGATATGAGTATTATCTATGATCTATAATGGGCCTTTAAGAATCTTCATATTAGTTATACATACCTATTCAACTGCTCTAATCTTCAGTCCTCGGTGATGTTCTTAAGTTGTGCATGTGACTGTTTTGGTACATTTTATATAGAAATCTTACCCGTAGCCGATATTCAGTTATCTTATAATTTTGTTAAGTTTAGGTATATGCTGCGAAGGGACCAATCTTTGAAGTTGGGCCTAATTTTGAAATGGTCGTAAGGGTTTTCCATGGACAAGATATTACTCTATGATGACTTATTTGCGATCAACTTCATATGTAGGGACCATGGTAGGGTTCCTTGATAAATTTCATGGTATCAGTCTTTCTGGTCCTTTGACGTTGCTATGGAATATGTGTTGCTCCTTTTACCAGAAGAAATAAAGGTGAAATAAGTGAGAAAGGGGGATTGGTATTCTTCTCATTAGCCCCACAAACCTATAAGACCTGTCATGCTATCGGGCTTAGAATGCAAATGATAGGGTTCCTTGATAAATTTTATGGTATCAGTCTTTCTGGTCCTTTGACATTGCTGTGGAATATGTAGTATTCCTTTTAGCAGAAGAAATAAAGGTGAAATAAGTGAGGAAGTGTTCGGTTTGGTATTCTTCTCATTAGCCCCACAAACCGACCTGTCTGAATTACATCATGAGACTAAAGGTAAGAGGACATATTAAAGTGGCTAAAGTAGTACATTTTATGGATTTTCTTTATGGTTCGATGACTTTGGTCTTTTGGTAGAGTTTTCAAGTTCTCATGTTGCATGCACAACACATGACGCCACCATCTTACTATGTATATTCTTTTGCCTGTTTTGTTGATAGAAAAAAAACTTTTGGACATGTCACTTAAATTCCTAGAGGATTGGTGCTTGGAAGAATGAAAGCTACCTCTTCTCAATAAAATTTGTTATATCGCATCACAGTTGCAAAGCATATTTATGTGTTTCTCATATTTCAGAGCCAACATGACGAGCTTGAAGCATAATTTTTTTGAAGAGCAGCACTTGAGGCCAAATAGCAAAAGCTCTATGAGCCACTATATAACAAGGTACTTTTTTGCTACTAGTGTATATGTTCTGTATTTAGCACTTGTGTAGAACATACTGGAGTTATGATGTAAATGGAGTGCTTGCACCTATATCTTTATATTTGTTGTTTCCTACTTATCTGGCATCAGACCTATATTTGTTGTTTTGTTTCACATATTTTTGTAATTGTGCTGCGTTATGAAATTGTGAATGGTATTTTTGCTATTCATGTGTCTGTACGGCATCAGATAATTCCTGATTAGTAATAATCGAAAGGTCCAACAACATCAGATTAGATCTTGTCCAGGTTAGTGATAATTCTCATTGTTTTTCCAAGTTAGTAATTTCTGAATCCAAGAAACCAGCACTCCCTCTTGGTATTGCACTATTTCTTTTTGCATAGTAATTTCTGAATCCAAGAAACCAGCACTCCCTCATGTGTATACATAAACTGTGTTTATATATATGCTACCCTAGAGGTATGCATACAGTCAATACATGTGTAGGTGCCATAAATACATGTCCCTATACTGTGGTTATGCTGCCATATATATTATATATATATAGAAATGAGTGTGTTGGAGCCTCATATAGTAGACTGTAAATACATATATAAGTCTGTGCTATATGTAAATGCAAGAATTCATGAATTTGGAGGAATACAGGCCCTTGCCTGTGTGAAACATGGAATAGGAAGAAGGGGGTGTGCCTATATGGACTAGTGTATATATGTATGTGTGATGTGTGATGTGTATGTGGCATGTGTGGGAACATAGGCATTAGAGTATGGGCCATAAGGTTGGTATAGGGCAATTGAACACATAGGCTTGTTCCCTAAGTTTGTGTTATATGTATAACCTGGAAATGCATAGATATATAGGGTGTTTTTATATATATATATATATATATATATATATTTTATATATATATATATATATATATATATATATATATATATATATATAGGAATGAGTTGTTATCAGTGATAACAGGACAGGTAAAAGTATGAGATAAGGGATTTCCACATGAGATGAGAAAGTACTATCCGTACATGCAGCAGGGGAGTGAAGCCTAGAGCAGTAGCAGCAGTGACAAGCTGCTTTTAGCAGAAACAAGGCACCATGTCCTGATTGGCCTTGCAAATGTAGGTGTTGCCATCAGAGAGGGGGAGGTTCTTCCTATCTGTTGGTGAAGACAGGTAATGCAGAGAGGATTAGGAGACTGCCAACGCACTGAATGCACCAGGCAGTTGGGGGTGAAGGAGTATGCTTAGGGGCTCATGTGCACAGTTATGAGGGGATATCAGAGAGTATCAGTAGGGCCTTGGAATAAGGGATTTGTGTGCAGGTATAGTGAGAGTGGAGTGCAGGAATGTTGAGGGAAAGGTAGAGCAGCAACAGCAGTGTTACACTGTTGTTAAGGGGCATCAGGAATTGGGGCCGGGTAGCCTATTAGGACTCCTATATTTAGGAGCAATGCCAGGGCATTGGCAATGCAGCAGGGAATGTGCCCTGTAGGTGGTGGCAGGTAGGGAGTATTTCTGATATAGGTGGATAAAGAGGGATAGAGGTTTGTGTGTGGACACCTATGTGGATTGAAGCCACTGTCAGATGTGGGTGTGTCTTGTTACCCATGAGTTGTGGGTATAAATTTCACATGTTAAGGTGTATGGTAAAGTGATAGGTAATGTGAGGGTATATCAAATTTCCTAGGTACATAATTAGATAGATGGATGGTTATATAGACAACTATAGATAGGTAGTTTGATCAGTAGGTAATATGAGTAGAAGGAATGGGCAACATAGCCTTGACTGTAGCATGGGAGTGCATTGTTATGCGCTAGACAGTGGATTCACATATATTGTATGAACAACAGCTGTACCAGAATCCCTACAGTAGCCTAGCTGCTAGTTTCATAAGGCCAATACAGGGGTTCATTTGTGTGTGCGGGTGGTAAGTGTAGAGGGTTCCAGGTTAGGAGTTTGGAGGAATGACAGGGAATAGGGAATTCGGGTTTTAGGGTTAGAAGAGGTGTGTGTGTGTGTGTGTTTAAGTTACACACATAGGTCTGTCCAGGTTAGGGAGAATAGGGTTTTTAGTATCAGTAATAAGAAATAGGAGTTGGGGGAAAGATAGGTTAGGAGCTTGGGGGTTCATGAACAGAGTGTATATAGTGAGAGTAAGAGTGTGGATGTGTGTCTTGAGTGTGGGGCCATGGTTAGCCCATAAATATTTCAGTATATATATACATAGGGTTAACATAGGTTAGGGTGAAGGCTAGATAGTTGTGATTATGAGGTAAACCTAGGAAGTAGATATGTAGAGTATATATTGTATTTTGATAATGGGTAATAGGCTACCCTAGTATCCTAAGTAGCTAATATGGTCTAGATACCTAGATACATAGGGTGTATGAACCAAATATCCTAGAAATAAGACACCTACAACCTAGGAATGGCAAGTTTGACTAGCTTGACTAGTTTGACCTAGAGTTGACCTAGTTTGACTATTTTTTGAATTGGGCTAGTTTGACTTGCATTCACTTCAAAAACTTAGTATTGATACAATATTCCATGTTCAGGTCTTCGAGGCACCGTATCGGACTTCAAAAGCAAGGAAAGTTGGTATTGGTGTGAAGAAGCTTAGCTTGTCATATAACTTTGCTGAGGCTGCAATGATGTTAACCAGTATAGCTGCAATTAAGTGATTAAAATAATACAATAATTACTCTTGATTTCATTGTCAATCTGTATTGCTTCTTGAAGTAGTTGCTAGTTCAATTTTCAAGTGTACACTCAAACTGCACTGAATAAAAAGCTGGGACCAAGGGGTAGTTGATCACGAGATATGTCATTTAGACCCTTTATGTGGGAGATATTGGCCATTGGATTTAAAGTTACAAAGGATTTAGTCAGTCTTAAGCATCTCCTCTCAATCCCTAATGAGACCATTTTTTTACTTTCAATCGCTGAAGTTATCTCCATTGCTGAACAAAGACCCATACAAGCATCAACTTGAAGCTCATGAAGCTTACAAGAACCTGATAGCAGTGGACATTTTCCAATTGTATGCTTTATGAGCTTGGAGCTGATGCTTGTACGGGTCTTTGTTTAGCAAACTACTTCAGTATTGTTCAATCTTTGTGTTAGCTTTCTTCTTCTGAGTTCTGCAGTACAAGAAATTCAGTTTGATTTTTTTTTCTGTCATTATAGCCTGGTTTGAGACCAAATGCTTGAATTGTTTCAATATAACCTGAGTTTTCAGTATATTGGTACTCGATTTTTGAAAACTTATCAGGACATTCAAGTTCCAAAATAAGTTTCACCCTCATCTTAACATTCGTTAAAGTGATAAAGTGGTGTTGCTTATGTAGCTGAAGTGCGACTTCTGAGCCATTTTCATGTATCCAAACAGCCCCTATTAAGCTAGCTAAGTCCAATCTGCTAATTTTGTTCATGATGCATGCTTACTGCTTTTAACTTTGGAGTATCATTTATATGGTAAACTTGTTATTGCAGGGATATGGGTCGACATTCCTTACAATTAATCAATGAACATCTTTATTATTTGAGGTAGAGCCTTTAGACTGTCTTTTGTCACGTGTTTCCTGATTCTTCTCCTTCAGTCACATGGAGAGTCCGACCACCCAATCAATGGACATGCTTTGGTTTTTCGGTGTCACCGGAGAATGAGGTATTTGCTACGATTCATATTTTACATGCAATTACAGTTGGCATTATTAAATTTTGCAATACATTCCTTGCTTGAAATTAGCTACAAATATTTCATTTTTTTAAATATATGATGCTTCCAACTTCATTGTTTGGATTATGAAGGATTTCTGATGAACTATTTTGAGGGATTCTTATTATCTATCATACTTGTGTAGTTGTTGTTCAACCACTTCTATGATTTATTTATTTTTCTTGTTTATAGAGGGACCATATTTCTTTGGTGTGTTTTTTTCCTTCATGTTTTAAATGAGTTTTTCATCTCATATGCCTCCATTCTTGACATTGTTCGATGTTCCAGTAAAAGACATCAGAGAAGATAACAAAGAAGAAGAAGAATGCAGAAGTACAAAAGAAATCGATACCTGAAGAAGAGAAAAAAGGGAGACGTACAAAATGACACAAGTTGTTTGAAAGAAGAAATTTATTTATTTTTGAGCTCGAGTATTCAGATATATTCATATTAGACATAACTTGGAAATCATGTACATTGAGAAGAATGCTTACGATATGTATTTGTATATCTATTTTGAAAAAAAAATGTAATTAAGATGGTGGTATTATGTACTTTTGGTACAGAATTAAATAATTTTTTAATTCAAAAAAAATGTTCTACGTGTTTGTTAAATATATATTGAAATAATTTATGTAATTGTACCTAGTTCGAAATGAATGTTTTGAATTTGTACAGTATTGAGTATTACATTATATAACATTTTGAAAAGTTATATATGCATTACAATGGTTAGGAAAAATGTTGGAAAAGTAGTTAAACGTGTTTATTAAATTGTCACATATGAGCACAAATTCCAACGTTTTGGTAAAACGTTGGGAAAACGTTAGAAAAGTAGTTAAATTTACGACGTGCTTGGTAAAACGTTGGGAAAGTGGCATCCAAAAAAATACCATTCCCAACGTATTTGGAAAACGTTAGGAAAACAAAACCTGACAGTTTTTGAAAAAGGTCGGCAATACAAAACCTAACGTTTGTTTAAAATGGTTAGGAAATCAAAATTCGACGCTTTTGGGAAAAGGTTGGAAAAACTCATCGTTTCAAAAAACGTTGGAAAGTTCTGTTTTACGACGTTTTTTGTGAGAAACTATTGGAAATATGTTAACCATTATAGAATAATTAATGTCGTTTATAAACGTCGTCTAAACCCTATGACAACGTTTTGCGTAAATGTCGTAAATTGCCAACTAGAGCAACGACGACGTTTGCAAAAACCGTTGAACAAACGTCGGTAACGTCTATGCCAACGTTTTGCACAGTTTTGCCAACGTTAATAAAACGTTGGAAAAAATCATTTTTCTTGTAGTGACCTATTAATGACTATTTTGGAAGAATTATTTATAACGCTTTTAAAAATATTTATAACACCCGTTTTCATAACGCTTGGATTAAAAAAAAAGCGTCATGGTTTGTAATTAATGACGCTTTTTAGCCGTTATTAAAAGATATTTTTGTTGTAGTGATATATCACCTTCCAAAGCATCTGCAAGGTATAGCCTTGAAGCTTTGTATTGAGAGATGTGAGAGAGCAGAGTGACTTGTATTGTGAGAAGAGTGAGACTGAGTGATTGTAATAATGGCCACGTGCCATATTGTAATCTTCGTTTCATTATAAATAAAGAGTTTTCATTTTGTATACTCATGTTGCCTTCATTATTCAATGTTTCTGCTTGAGACTTCTGTGCGACGAATCCATCGTTTAGCCTGTAATCGGCCGTTATGGAACCCATCTTGCGTGAGCGCAACCTAGGCTCATGCGGCATCATACCTTAGCGAGGATGATCGCTCCTACGGGAGCGGGGCGTAACATCACACACCCTCCCGTAATACTCATGCTACTATGTTAGCACCGTTCCCCATTGGCCAATAAGATCCCGATGACCCAGCAATCGTTCGAGAAACCAAAACCTTGTAAACTGGTTGTCTATGACCATACAAATACATGAACAATTAAACTAATAAGCAAATGCATGGTACAAAAGCTGAAATAACTATACAAACACATCTCTTCTTTCTACTATCATACATCCTTAAGCCATCACATGACTCATTTATTCCAGTCCATGGAGTACCATATCTACTTAGCTCCAAGTCCAGGTAAAGAAGCGAAGGATCATCGAAACCATCCGCCTGAAGGAACGACAATCTACCTTGATCAAGAAGGTCTTTGAAACATCTTCTGCATCAACCCAAGTCCAAACGACTTTTCGGGCCAGCAAACAATCTTAATGCAACCAGTAGAGCGAGATATTACACCAAGTGATGCTACCAACACTCCACAAATGTTTTAAGATAGGTGTTGAGCAATGCAACCTACTCTAAGATATATAGTTGATCATCAGTCTCCTCTCCTGATAAGATGGATATCAAAGAATTATCATATAGGATTAATCTATACATTATGAAGTTATAAAGTCTGATGTCTATGAATCTATATGTAAAACTTTCTGTAGTCATCATTTTTTTTTACTTATTGTAGAATTAAAAGTAGATTTAAAATATCAACAAATTGGTGGTCTAAGTAGTAACACTAGTAAATGAGGAAAGGAATGGACAGGAGTTCAAATACAGAAAATAATTAACTGGAATATGATCTTTAATGCTTGGACTGGATAAATTGTTATTAATGACTGGTCGTTATCTTAAAAACCTCCTCAAAATAACGCATACTTCTATATTCTAAAAAAAACTAGTACTCCTTTTCTTGGCTAACGATTGGTAACAAGAAACTAAACAAATTAATTTTTACTACAACAGAAATACCTTTTAATGACGGCTAAAAACCGTCATTAATGACCAACCATGACGCTTTTTTTTTCCAAAGAAAGCGTGATAAAAACGGGTGTTATAAATGTTTTTTAAAAGCATCATAAAATAAACGTCATGAATATGATGAGTTTCTGCTACACTTATTTTCAGCGTAGTTTAAAAGCGTTATAAATAGATAATCTCTATAGACTCAATTCAGCACATTTATAACACTTAATTCTGCACATTTATATATTACTTTCCAAAAAATTATAGATCAATGCTCAATGTTGCTCAATTCAATTTCAAAACATTCATTTTGAACCATATTCACAAGAAAACATCTAAATGTCGTAGAGTACCATTTAATCCATTTACAAATATATACATAATATATATCACCATCTTCATTATATTTTTTTAAAATAGGACATCCAAATACATATATTTACAACTACTACTAGTAAGTAGACCCTCAAAACTATTAGTACATTGGCTTCAACTTTGAGCACATCAAAACTATCGGCATCACGTAGCAAAACCCTGAAAAAGATAAAAAAAATATTACCAAAAGACCACCTCATGTCTTAAGAGTTGGTACCAAGTTTCCAACAAGAAACTAGCAATTAAGTATCATGTAATAAAATACTTTCATATACATTGAATCTAAAATTAAATCGACATGAAAGAAACAAGGGGTAAAAAGCATTAAAGTACCTACCTGTAGTAATAAAAGGGCCTGAATGTAATTTGGTGCAATTTAATTGGCACAATTTATGAGCATTCTCAAAGTTCCCGTACTCTAAAAAAGGGCCTTAGATGAAGTGTATGGAATCACACTCATCTCCTCGACACATTAAGACAGAACAAAAAGGAATGGCATTTACAAACTGAAAGGATATCTCCAGCAATTTTATATTTTTTAAACTAAATTGTAAGAGAATATATTAGTAGGTAGAAGAAAAAGCTTACAGCTTTGAAGTGACACAATCAGGATTTTTAAAAAATGTTATCCGGGGCCCCAATCTCATTGTACTTCTCATGTGTGTTCCTGATCCCTGCATTCACAAATTGATGTGGTCAAGAACTACCATCTTTAGTGGTTGAAGCACAAAGTAAACAGTGTTGATAAACAAAATACCTCAGGCATGAAAATAACAACAAGAAGTGGTGTTTGAGAGTCGAATTCTTCACTATTTGCCCTTTCCAATCCCAAAACCTAATCATTACACAATAAACGTAGATAAAATGTCATTCAGGGAAAAGACTGCAATTTTACATTATAACAGCAGGTTCTGCAAAAAACAGAAGATACACATACATATCTGGAATATTCTATAACAGATATCTGCAACCCCAAGCAAATCCCAAGATAGGGTACACTATTCTCTCTAGCAAACTTCGCTTCCAATATCATTCCTGGCACGCCACTATCACCAAATCCACCAGGAACCAAAATGCATGCACAACTCTAAATTTAAATAATGTCAAAATAGTCATATAGAGGCCTGGATGTTTAAGTTATTGATGTAAATAAAGAGGAAATGTCAACATATGCCACAAGTATCACACAATTGAAAGGTTATCCATCAGAGTTGTACTTTTAGATTTTCCCATGCTGAAGCATGTGCTTCTGGTGTCTGTATAAGAAAAATTGACTTAGAGAAACTACACTATTAGAAGATTAGATTAGATGCCCTAGTAGAATTGAAGTATGGGACCTATACCATTCTTGCACTTTCATCTTCTAGATCTGATGCAGCAATCCATTCAACTGATGGCCTCAGAGAGCATGCAACACAGGCATGTAGGAGAGCCTAACATAGAGTAGCTTGTTAATTACACCAATTTAAAATATTTCAAGAGATGGATGGCTGCAACTTTTCCGTCTCACTATAGGATTATCCATTAGCCTATGTATTTTGAAAACAAAAGACGCCATTGGGAAGTGGAATTATTCGGATGCCTTATACTTTAGAGGACTTGCTTGAAATAAGGTGCTAAAGGAAAAGAAAAGAAAAGAAATTTATAATGCTTATTATTTATAACTGTGAGCAATTACACAAAACAGTAAGTGAAACAAATGAGACAAGGATCTCAGGATCTAGGATGAGTGAGTATATACTTAAATCAACATTATAGCTTAATGTTCATGATCCTGACCCCATTAAAACAAATAGTATAAGGATCAGTGGCTCTAATCTTTATATTAACTAGTGCTTTCATTCACAAAAAAAACTTTATTATAAGTTTCGTTTCAAGACAAAGAAATGCTACAGATAACAATTACAAGACTCTTAAATCTTCGCATAAATTACAGTCGCACCTTTACTACAGATAAATAAGCATCTGACAAACCCGCAAACTTTCCAACCATCGCAATTTTAACCTGCAGAATTCACCAGATATAACATTTTGGAAGAAAAGATGCACAGAAACAGAATGAGGGATTATTGTTTACTAACAGTGCCAGAGAGGTTGTCATGTGTCTCGGTCATCTTGGTCCATGCCTGGAAATTTGGTGGAGCAGCAATCCTGAAATAAGATTGGCAATGTCAGTCTTATCTGGTGTTTAGTGTCCAATTTATTCCACACATGAAAATCTATGTCAAACAGAATAATGGATAACACCAAACTCTGAAACCTGCCTGCCACAATTTAACTGTCTTAATATAGCCTCATGAGCATGTTGCTTCTGCACGGAGATTGTCAGTCAGAAGACTCGGATGATAAAATCAAAATGATTTGAACCACAATACCACAAAAAGCTCAGACCTTTAACAGCATAAAAAAAGCTACAAACTTCGACCACCGCCATACTTGAGGATGTCGAAGCGGTCGCGGGCGAAGTTGATGCAAGCGTTGCGCATGATGATCCAGTCGCGGGAGAAGTCGAAGCCCACCTTCTACAGGACCTCCTCCGCTAGCCCACCCTCGGCGGAGGAGAAGGAGGTCCGGCGGTCGAAGTAGTTCTGGTGGCCGAGGAGCTCAAGGAGCTCGATCCACTCTGGCCACGAGTGGATCACCTCCACCTCCTTATTGAGGAAGTCGGTGATTTCGAAATTAGGGTACTCGATCATGGGGACGTTCGCCAGCGGGAGGAGCACCTGGGAATTTTAAAATTAGGGTTTAGAGATTTTTGGGGTTTTCTAGGGTTAGGGTTTGGTGAGACGTACTTTTGGGCGCTCGAAAGTGATGGGACAAAACTTCTGGGCGAAGCTGTCCGCGAGGAGGACGGCCTGGAGAGTGTTTCGGACGAGTTCGTCGGGGTCATCGGAGTTGGCACGGCCGCCGCCGTCTTTTTTCTGCGCCATTGGAGCCGCCGATGGAGCCGGTAGAGAGAGGGAGTGGACTAGGGGTTTACGTACGAAGTGGTCTGAGCTGAGATATTTGTGGTTCGAATTAGGGTTTTGGAGTTGGGGGAAAGGAAGGAAAAGAAGAGGAGGAGAAGGAGAAGACCAGAATAGGGGAGAGGAAAAATTTTGTTGAAGCGCGGGCTGTTCTCAGCATTTTGCCCAAAAAATTGAACTTAAAAATATTACAAGTTTGCCACCGCTCTAAAATATTAATAACGTTTTGTTTTATAAACGTTATAAAAAGTCCAAAATTAGCCCAAATCGTCATAGAAAAAAGGCATTTCGAACTTTCATAACGCTTTTTTATCAGCCGTCATGAAATCCACTTATCAAGCGTCATTAATAGGTCTTTTTGTTGTAGTGTTTGGGTGTCTGACCTCTGCCAAAAATGATATTTAGGTCCCAAAATTTTTGGATGATACCATCTTCCATTATATGGCATATGATATGGTTGATGACATGATAGCTGACATGACAAAATTAATTATTAAACATTAAAATTAATATTAATATTAATATTAATATCAAATTAACATGAACATTAATAATAAAATCAACATTAACATTAATATTAACTTTAACATTAACGTTAACATTAATATTAACATTAGAATTAATATTAGAATTAATATTAACATCAAATTAACATGAATATTAATATTAATATTAATATTAATATTAATATTAATATTAATTGAATTAACATTAATTTTAACATTAACATTAAAATTAATATTAACATTAAATTAAAATTAGCATTAACATTAACAATAAACTTTTTTGGGTAATTAATTATTTGGGTTAAAATATGACATGCCAGCTGACATGTCAGATGCCACATAATGGGAGATGGCATCACCCAGAATTTTTTGGAGCCAAATAACATAATTGGACCTCTACAAGTAGGGCCAAAGATAGGTGAATGTATTTCATGACCCTTTATGTCAAAGGAAATATATAAGCCCTACCTTTAAGAATCAAAACTACATAAGTATTAAACTTTAATATACAAAAAAAAAAAAAAAAAAAGGAAGCCAAGTTAAAAAAGAGAGGGAAAAAAAGAAGCTCTTCTTTCCCTTTTTTTTTTTGAAAACCCACTCACACACACAACTGGGGGGCTCGAACCTTGCCGCCCCCTCCGGATGTCCGCTCTAATACCATTAGGCTAGAGAGCTCGAACCTCTTCTTTCCCTTTTGAAATGTCAAACACACACAAAAAAAGGTTTTATATAAGGCCAAACACTCTCTCCCTAACCCTTCTCATTCTGTCAAACAGTTAGCAATAGATCAAGAAGAGAATTTTTCCGATTTCCATGGCGGACGATTTCGACGCAGGGATATGTAGCGGCAGCTGGTGGAACGCCACAAATATCAGTAGCAGCCGTGGCAGCTTCCATGCTTCCGCGATGGGTGCCGCCGTGGTGTCTTGTTCTTCCGCTGTCGACACTGACACCAGCGGCAGCAGCGGCGGAGCAGCCTTCAGCTGGCTGTCGACTGCTGATGTTGAGCCGGGCAGCTCTGCCTCTGCCCCCCTGGACGATGCTGCTTCGATATTGCCAGGCTCCAGTTTCGGTGGGCTCTCGCATGCTCCCCCTATCAACTGGAACAACCAAACCTTACTGCAGTAAGTTACTCTTTCTCTCACTCTACTTGGTAATCAAGTTCGGTTCTATCAAACAGTTAGTTAGTTACTCTTTCCCTCCTTATTTCATGCAGTAGTAGTAGTGAAAGAGAGACCAGTTGTTTCCATAGCATGCTACAAGAAGAACCCCTCAGTTATGATCATCAATTCGACATGAGCCCACAAGAAATCAATCAGCAGAAGCAGTTCCTGATGCAACAACAACAACAGTCCGGATTATTCCCGGTGATGTTGCAGGGGCTCTACAATATGGAACCGAAGCCGCAGCAGCAGTCGGTGTACGACCAACGAAGTACTCTAAGTTATCAGCAGCAGCCTGGCTCTTCTTCGTTGGTGAGTCCGACCAATCCGTTGCTCAATTCTTCTACTCCGAAGCAGCAGCAGTTGAACAGTAGCATCAGTACGAATCACCTGCAGTTCTCCAACAACGCGCCCTTCTGGAATCCTTCTGCCGCGGCGATTGGAGAAGCGAAATCGGACATCTACCCGTCTCTTGCACCTTTACAACAATTTGTCACTCGGAGATTTGAACAGAAGCCCAATTGTAGCAGCATCACTACTACAAAGGTAGTAAAATGTTATCATGATTAGGGTTTCTAGCAGCTCTCTTTAGTTTTCGGATTAATTGAACTAGTTAGTTTGATTTTGTAAAATCCTTCCTTTTTTAGTCAAGTACCGATTCTGCAACAAAGAAGAGCAGCAGCGACAGCAGCAGCGAGGCTTCACTAAAGAAGCCTAGGATCGATAAGCCGTCGCCATTGCCAGCCTTCAAAGTACGGGCTCGGTTCCGATGAAGATCTTCATCCTCCTTGCTTTAATTTTCTTGTTGTTGCTTTCCTTTTGAACAAGGATAATAGCTTTAGGGTTCTTGGTGCTTGTAGGTCAGGAAAGAGAAATTAGGAGACAGAATCACAGCACTCCAGCAACTAGTTTCGCCTTTTGGTAAAGTATGTAAACATTATTGTTCTTATTTCCTTTTAACTATTATTTGTTTGTTAACTGAAGTACGAAAACCATCATCATCTTCACATTAGTAGCGACTCAAATCTTTTCTTGTTCTTCTTAGACCGATACCGCATCAGTTCTCCATGAGGCGATCGAATACATCAAGTTCCTCCACGATCAAGTCAATGTAAGTCGTAATCCTAATTCGTACGTCGATCAACAATTCGACATGTTTCCCGTTCTCTAGAGATAACACCTTAATTTTATGTGATTTATAGATGTTAAGCACCCCATACTTGAAGAATGGGAATCCCATGCAACACCAACAGGTAGTAAAATCACCTAGCATCATTTAGTTGGAGACGGATGGGTATATTAATTCAAGCTTCAATGATCTCTTACTAACATTCACATTCTTCCTATAGAGCTCGAGTAACTCGATGGATGGCGAGGACACGAAGCAAGACCTCCGAAGCCGAGGGTTGTGCCTGGTGCCAATGGAGAGCATCTTCCCGGTGGCCAGGGAGACGATGGCCGATTTCTGGACACCAACCTTTGGAGGGACTTACAGGTAGAGAGGGAGGAGTACTAAGGCTTTGGAGGGAGAGTGAGATGAAGCTCTAATTGAATTATTTCAAAGCTAGCGTTAAACTGATATAGAGTATTATAGGAGGGGGAATTGGAAAGAAAGAATACGCCCCTATACCTCGCTAATTTGCACTTAGAATACCTTCAACTTCAACATCTTTCGCGTCTTTCTACCTTGTACTATTGCTTTGCTACCTTGATTTTCTTCTTCCACACAACACTATTAGTTCTTAACATTTTGATTTGTTTTAGTGTAAGAAAAAAAAAGGTTATCAAGTGTAACGTAAGATTGTTAAGTGCACGAGCTCGTAAATTTAGGATAACAACGCTGCGAAAGAGCGAAAGACGAAGGTATTTAAGCGCAAATTAGCTAGACCTGACCCTTTTAGTGGCAGTCATCAAGAAAGAGGAAAGGGAGAGGAAAGGGAGGAGGAAAAGAAGGGGAGGTGGCCCTTCAAAGACAGACAATAAAGAAATGATGTGAGCTGGCAATGGGAGGCTTGAGGAGAATAATCATACTGCGTATGTTTATGTATTAACAGAAGAGGAGCAGCTGCTAAATTTGGGAAAGAGTTTGCTGAATTTAGCAGTAAAGGGATGGGGGAGGGAAAGGGTTGTGGGTCATGTATCTATTTCATATGTTAGCTTTGTGTCACCATCTCTTTTTTTCCTTTTTCCCTTCTTCTTTGAATAATGATGGTAATTAATAATCATAATAGTAATAATAATAGTAAGGACAACTTGAGTTCAAGAGTGTGTATGGTGGTTTCTTTTGGGGGAATCGCTCTTTTCTTTTCAGATTATATTTGCTTTTATTTTTTGAAGGTGATAGTGGAAGTCAGAGGGGTGACCGATTGAACCTTTTATATACACCAAGTAATAGGTTGCACGTAAAATTATTTTTCTTCCTTTCTAATCTTATCAAAAAATAATTTAAATATTTAAATTTAAAATGATATATATATATATATATATATATATATATATATATATATATATATATATATATATATATATATATATATATAAACGTTCCAAAATCAGCCGGTTGGTTTTGTATTATGCAACCACCCTATGTTTCATACTTTGTATTAGAATTTAGTAGTTGACATTAAAAGGTGTAGACCCTACCACCTTTTTAAGTCATCTTTTCGTAATACAAAAGCAGTCGACTAGTTCTAGAACACTCCTCTCTCTCTCTCTCTCTCTCCTCTCTCTCTCTCTCTCTCTCTCTCTTTATATATATATATATATATATATATATATATGTATATATATATATATAATTAAAAATTGTAAACAATAATTAATATATATATATATATGTATATATATATATATAATTAAAAATTGTAAACAATAATTAAATTTTAATTTTAATTTGTTATAAATATATGTGGATAAAAAGAGAGGGTATTTGATTATGCTGAAGAAAATAAGTAAAAAATTTAAGATTATAATCTTTCGTAATTTTTGTGGATAAAAAAGAGGGCATTCGGTTATGGGAAAGAAAAATGAGAAAGTTTAAAATTATATTATTTCGTAATTATTTTTAAATGAAATAGTTGATAATATAAATACGACTTACAAAGCTTAATTTGGAGTCGTTTTAAAGCCCCCTTATAATAGTAGAGATGTATGTATTTGAGAATTGCTCTGTGCTTACAATAGGATCATCACTTGTAGACTTCATCATTGGATAAGAACGAGAGTTTTTTTTAAAATATTTGTACAATATCTTTTGCTTCATTCCTTCTTGAACAACTTTCATCCGTCAGTCCAGCACAACAGTGCAGAAACCAACCAAGAACGGTAGGGTTCGAATCTCTCAACTGTAAGGACGTGTAGGTGTGTATAAGTTGTCATTAAACAAAAAAAAAACTTTTGTCTGGGGTCTTAGCTTATATAATTCTCCAACTTCTATAGCTGATATATGCAAAACATATCTTTCATTTGTATGTAATCTGAACTTTAATAGATATATAATTAATGAAGCAAGCTGACTTTAGTTATAAGTCTTCTAACATATAATACGAAATGTATCAAGGTTTTAACTCATGCAAACATAGTAAAGATACCAACAAAATGTTTTCGATGCAACTTCCATGTAGTTACTCAGAATCGTAATCTTAATTCAACAAAATATTTTGGGTTTTTTCTAAGGGCACCACAAAAATTGTTTGGGAACAGTCCAAGTAGATGGAGATTTTACTGGAGGGCACCAACAATTTACTTGGGGGCAGCCAAACATTAGGATTTTTCTCCCTCCTCTCTCCTCTCTTCTCCTCCTCCTCCTTCTTGGCCGCCGCCGCCGTCTTTAGCCGGAACTCCGCGGTGCTGACAATCCTCTCCCGTTCGAGATCCGCCACCACCACGTTCCCCTCCGCCTCCAGCACCACCTGAACCCCCGTCGCCGAGCAGCTCTCGAACCTCGCCGACACCGCCGACGGCCACCACGCCAGCCCTATCGACCCCACGAGCCTCCACTTGTCAGTCGATCCCTCCAGCGCGTACGCCAACGCGTCGAAGGACTCCGTCAGCACCATGCAGCACAGCCGGCCCCTCGCACTACCGAGCTGCCACCTGTCCTCTCGGCAGCGGGACGCTGTCGACGAGCTCCGCAGCGCAAGGGCCAAGCGTCGACGAGCTAAGCAGCGCAAGGGCCTTCCTTCCCATCTGTTGCTTCTTCTTCTTCTTCTTCTTCTTCTTCTTCTTCTCCGAGGACTACCCTCCTCGGCCAGCTCCGACCAATCTCCGAGGAGGACTGCCAGTAAGTTGGTAGTCCTAACGTATGTTAGGATTACCACATTGCTGGCAGTCTTAGGACTGCCGCCTTGCTGGCCAACTTGTTGGCAGTCCTAGGACTGGCTTGGGCTGCCCCCAAGTAAAAAATTTGATGACAAACTTGTAATTTCTTTTGAACATTTTTGGGCTGCCCCCAAGTTAAAAATGTGGTGCCCTTAGAAAAAAATCATATTTTGATGCAAAATACTATTTATGTATTTGATTTCATGTAGTTTATGCTGAAAGAAAGCTATATATTAGTTCTGCAATTTAGACAGGCATGAATGGTCCTAATAAATTTAACAATTAATTGAAACAAAACAAACAAAAAACATGTTGTTTTCACCTCTTTTATCAACAATTTGCATCAGTTACTGTCCTCGTTTGGTACATTGTATGTAACATAATCGATAATAAAAAAATTTCATTTGATTATATTATGATTAATATTACATTATAGCGAACCAAACAATTTAGTTTCGAATGAATGGAGAGATGACATCAATCTTCAGAATTATAACCTTCAATCAATCATTGGTAACAAATCTTGGGAATTGTGATCCGACTGTGACTGATCACACATCTCTTTCACAATATCTACTTCCAATGAAACGTCATGGAAAAAAAAATTGCTTGGTCAAAACCTGGAGATGTAACTCAGTGAAAGCCACTTTTCCTCCTCTGAGAAGGGAGAAAAAGTGAGGAAAACAGGTTTACAGAACTTGGTGTCAGTCATGCTACTCTGGCATTATCTGCCATTGGTAAAAAAATATTGAATAGTACACAAAATATTAGCTGGCTTGAATGGAAACAATACTATAGGTAAATATCTTTCACCTGGAGTAAATGTTAGCTTGATGCCAAGTCAAAGTTGATAATTTTTTTAAAATTCTTTTTCTTATGTTTGTTCTTCTTTTATATGTGTGCAATCTTCTATTTGTCTTTGCATAAAAGATTCTCACCAGTTTAAATGTGGCACATGCTAACAGAAAGAATGGCTGATCTGGTACATGATATGACCATGGAATAAGATTCTACTTTAGTCTAGTAGGATATTATATTATAGTACAAAGAAAGTAAATAGCTAATTTTGCATTAATTTGACAAAAGAAAATTGAAATTCTAGAAGGAGAGTGGCCATATTACTATAGGCTCTGCAAACATTTGTATATATATAATGCAAATATTAGTGCAAATAATTATAACTCAACAGAACAGAGAACCACAAGAAATCCTGTGGATAATTGTTGTATATTAATCTTTTCCTTTGAATTTCATAGGTGGAGAAAAGAATGTACAAGAGTTTGTTATAATACTCTAGTTCTCATTCAACCTTTCTTTTTCGTGTACAAACAAAGTGTTGGTGTTTTTGCCTTTGGACTAGAAAAGATAGTCCCACATCGGCTACACCAAATGGTGATTATCTCAATATAATGCATTGCTTGTGTTGAGGTGTGCACATGAGGTGTAGTGGGGCACAAGTTTGTGCCATGTGAAAGTATTTTCTAGAAGGAAAAAGGATTAAATCCAACAAGGATGAAAGTTAATTTTTGTTGTGCGGATGCGGACTCGGACTCGGACACGGACTCCAGGATGTCTCGTGCATGCACGGGAGTGTTCGGGGGGTAGGCGTGGACTGGCACACTTCTATGCTGATTGTGGGATGATCTAAAATATCAAACTCTATTTTTGAGTATTGGTATTTTAGTCCCACATCGGATAGGAGAAGAGGTGAAGTCTCAACTCCACTCTATAAATAGAGCCCCTTGGCCTCCTTTGAAAGATGCACCAAGAAGAGAGTTGAGGGAGTCTGTTAAGTCCAGGAAGCCCGTTCAAGTCTCAAATATTGACTTACGAGCGTTCCAGAAGTTCTCCTGAACTTGCTGGTTCCTGGGAGCTTATCCGTATTGCGGGTATAGCTTTGAGCGCCGGTGTTCTACACCCCAGCGAGATCCGTTCTTCTTCTTCCTCCCTCTTTCTGTTGCCTTCGAGAATCTGAGACTCAACTGTTGTTGATCATCTCTTGTTGCCTTCGAGAATATCGTCGCTTCTCTTTAGAAGTAATACGGTTCGGTTGCCTTCGAGAATACCGTCGCTTCTCTTTAGAAGTTATACGGTTCTGTTGCCTTCGAGAAATATTACGAAATAATCTTTTTAGATTCTCGTAAAACAACTTCACCTTCTTTAGGGTGTTGTTGCCAGAAACATTGTCTTTACAATTGTTTCTGAACTCGTGTTTTTTCCATCGATTGTTCGTCAAGGGACCAACAATCTCAAAGCTATACGATTCGATGGAAAACACTCGTGCTTCGCTTGTCGATACCGGCTTTAACAAGTTGGAGAAATTCGATGGTGAACACTTCCAGATCTGGAAGCGAAAGGTAACTCTGAACCTTCAACTCGTGGATGTTGATCACGTGTTGGATGAGGAAGAACCAATCGTTCCAACAACAGGATCTGCTGCTGTTCTGGCCGCTGCTACGAGCAAGCAGACGAAGTGGAAAAAGGATAACAGCATATGCGGGCTGCTGATCCTGAATTCCATGGAAGACTCTCTGGCCGAGTCCTACACAAAGAAGACTTCTGCCAAAGAGATCTGGGAGTGCGTGGGGAAGCTGTATGACGACGACGAGGCCCGGTCGAAGATGTTCATGGTTGAAAAATACCACAAATGGGTCTTTGAAGACGAGAAGACCATGCTGCCCCAAGTGAAAGAGTTCCTGAAGCTGCGCCAGAAACTGGAGGATGATAGCATGCCCCTCGTCGACAAGTTCGTCGTTGGAGGGATCGTGGCAAAACTTCCTCCAGGATGGAGCAACATCTATGCAAGGATGCATAGGAAGAAGATGGAGATTAGCCTGGATAATCTCCTCAGTGAGATTCATGTTGAGGACGAAATGCGCTCTCAACAGAAGTTGGACGCCCTATCCAAGCAACTAGCAACGGCAAATCTGGTTCAAGCCACCAGAGAGAACAAAGGGAAGCAGGCGGCTTCTCACCACAAGAAGAAGGACTTCTCGAATCTGAAAGTAAAGGGTCCAGGATTCAAGCAACAGAAGTCCAAGTCCCATGTGACTTGCTTCAACTGTGGCAAGAAGGGTCACTATAAAAGTGAATGCAAGTCCAAGCCCAAAGAGCAAGGTGAGCCTAACAAGGTTTCTTTGGTTACTAATCAGGTTGCCATGATAGCACAGGTTGCAACTGTGGGGGCAGACTTGGACTGGTGGATAGACACTGGCGCGACATGTCATGTCTGTTCAGACAAGGACTGGTTCGTCTCCTATGAGCCTACTTCCGAGAAAGTCATGATGGCGAACCAGGCACAAGCTGAAGTACTGGGGATCGGGACGGTGGAGCTGAAGCTTACATCGAGGAATATTCTGACGCTTCAAGGTGTGAAGCATGTTCCTGCAATCGCAAAGAACCTGATCTCTGAGAGCCTGCTCTGTAACGCAGGCTTGAGGATGGACATCAATGCTGGCCAAATGGTGATGTCCAAGAAGGGTACTTTCTTCGGGAAAGCTTTTCAGACTGAAGGAATATACAAAATTCAGCTTGTTGTAACCCAGCATAATAATGTTAATGTTATCACTAGTTTGAATTACTCTCTTGAATTATGGCATAATAGACTAGGACATGTTCATTGTAAGCGAATAAACAAAATGTCTAGTCTAGGACTTATCTCCAAGTGTGGGGGTAAGGTAGAGAAATGTGAGATATGTGCTCAGACGAAGATCACAAGGAAACCCTTTCACAGGGTCAATCGAAGCACAGATCTTCTGGAGTTGGTTCACTCAGATATCTGTGACTTCAAACAATTCTCTACAAAGGCCGGGATGAAGTATTTCATTACTTTCATAGACGACTTCTCCAAGTATGCCTTCGTCTATTTACTCAAATCTAAAGACGAAGCATTCGAGAAGTTCAAGGAGTTCAGGGCCGAGGCTGAACGGCAAACTGGACAACAACTCAAGAGGCTGAGGAGTGATCGAGGTGGGGAATATAGGTCTCACGAATTCTCATCATTCTGCAAAGAACATGGAATCATCAACGAGACGACGGCTCCGTATTCTCCACAATCCAACGGAGTAGCAGAAAGGAAGAACAGAACGTTGACAGAGATGATGAACTCTATGCTGTTGACTGCGGGTCTCCCAAAGTGCTATTGGGGAGAAGCTGCATTAACGGCCACTTTCATTCTGAACAGAGTGCCATATGCAACTTCCGACATAACTCCTCATGAACTCTGGTTCAAAGTCAGACCCAACCTGAATGTCATTCGAGTGTGGGGGTGCCTGGCTTATGTGAAGCTCCCGGATCTGAAGATTCAGAAGCTGGGGACAAGGACTACTAAGGCGATCTTCCTGGGGTATGCCGAGAAGAGTGATGCTCGGAGATTCCTTGATATCGAGTCAAATCATATCATTGAATCTCGCGATGCTGAATATTTTGAAGAAAAGTTTGCAAGGCACAAGAACATTGTTCTCGCGGATATTCCGGAGAATAATGAGGGTGCGAAGCAGACAGAGGTCTTTATCGAACCGGTAGTCCAAGATGGAGCTGTTGTTGAGGAGACATCAGCTGAACCAGAACTCGCTGAGCCGTCAACTAAGCGAGCGAGGAGGCCGAAAGACTTCGGAGATGACTTCGTCACCTATCATGTGGAAACAGATCCGCTTACCTATGATGAGGCGATGAAGACCAGAGATGCTATATTCTGGAAGGAGGCGATTGACAACGAGATTGACTCAATCACCTCCAATAACACATGGGTATTGGTCGACCTACCAGAAGGAGCAAGACCCATCGGATGCAAATGGATCTTCAAGAAGAAGATGAAAGCAGATGGAACCATTGACAAGTTCAAGGCCAGGCTAGTGGCCAAGGGATTTGCTCAGAAGCAGGGGATCGACTACTTTGACACTTATACTCCAGTAGCTCGGATGACAACTATCAGATTGTTAATTGCTTTAGCAGCAATACACAAGCTGGTGATACATCAGATGGATGTGAAAACGGCATTCCTTAATGGCGAGCTGACCGAAGAGATCTACATGCAACAACCAGAAGGTTTTGTCGTCAGAGGTCTGGAAGACAAAGTCTGCAAGTTGATGAAGTCTCTGTATGGTTTGAAGCAAGCTCCCAAAATGTGGCATGAGAAGTTTGACAAGGTGATAAGGTCAAATGGCTACAGGGTCAGTGAAACAGACAAGTGTGTCTATACGAAGTTTGCTGACGGAAGAGGAGTAATCGTTTGTCTATACGTGGACGACATGCTAATCCTAGGTACGGATTTAAGCTGCGTCACAGAGACAAAGAAATTCCTCTCGACCAAGTTCAGTATGAAGGACTTGGGGGATGCCGACGTAATCTTGGGGCTCAAGATCATCCGGACAGGCACTGGAATAGCGCTGTCACAGTCTCATTACATTGAGAAGATGCTCTCTCGCTACGGGTATCAAGATCTTCCTATTATTGATACACCGTACAAGAGTGATCTGAAACTGGAGCCAAATTCGAAGGAGAGCGTCAGGCAGTTGGAGTACGCTAGCGTCATCGGAAGTTTGATATACGCTACTACTGCCACAAGGCCTGACATAGCCTTTGCAGTGGGAATGCTGAGTCGATTTACGAGCAATCCAGGCGTAAAGCATTGGAAAGCTGTGAAGCGTGTTATGAGATATCTCAAGAAGACTCAGACATATGCACTATACTACAGCGGAGATCCGTCAGTAGTGGAAGGCTTCAGTGATGCTAGCTGGTGTTCAGAGGTGGAGAGCGAATATTCCACAGGTGGATATGTGTTCGCCATGGGTGGAGCTGCTATATCGTGGAAGTCGAAGAAGCAGACTATGTTATCTCGCTCCTCCATGGAATCTGAATTCTTTGCATTGGACGCTGTTGCAGATGAAGCAGAGTGGCTTCGGGAGCTCATATATGACCTTCCAATGGTTGGGGCTCAGATACCGACGATTCCGATATACTGTGACAACCAGGCGGCAGCAGCAGTGGCATCAAATGAACTCTTCAACGGGAAGAAGAGGACTGTGCGGTTGAAGCACAGAGCAGTGAACGATCTCATCAAAAGGGGCGTTATTGCAGTGATCGATGTTCGGAGTCAGGAAAACCTGGCGGATCCGTTCACGAAGGGTCTCAAGCGTCAGCTGGTCGAGGACACAGCAAAGAAGATGGGCTTGAAGACTTTCTGATATTGTGTTATTGTAATCCTACCATAAAATTTTATGTTATTGGTTCAAAGAGAAATCTACTAGACATTTAATTTTTGGTTCAAAGGATGATCATTGACTAGAATAATATCAGTTAACAGTGGGTACTTGTTCTGCGGAACATGGAAGGGTTACGGACCCATAACCACTGTTGTCTACTATGTATTTTCTGCGGAAAATTGATCCTGTGGGAAGGATGGCTTAAACGCCTTAATGAGTTCTCAGGCAGAGTGAATGCCTGGTGTGCTTTACAGGAAGCACGGTAGAGCAGCACTACAAGGAGTGAAACTCCATGCTACAGTGGGGTGACTCCACCATGAGGTTCCCAGGTAGGGATAATGCCTCGGCTTTGCAAGCTAAGTCACAGCGGAGTAGCACCGTAAATAGGCAGGTAGCCTAATGCTGTATGATAATCGTAATAAAGAGAGGTAGACAGCACTACAAAGAGGACGATGTCCTCATGTTACAGTGGCATGACACCACGAAGAGGTACCGGGTAGGGTAAAGCCTCGGCTTCGCAAGCCATGTCATAGCGGCGTAACACCGCACGGAAGCGCAAGGCTTCATGCTGGGTAGTTTGGCACTACAAAGGGGCTTGTGACCTCATGCTACAGTAGTATGACACTACGATGAGGTACCCAGGTGGGGTAAAGCCTCGGCTTTAAGCCATGTCATAGCGGCGTAGCACCGCAAAGAAGCGCAATGCTTCATGCCATGACTCTTTGAAAAGAACTCACCTATAGTGTATGGAAAGAGATATCAGGCCGTCTCTTGAGGGTAAGCTTGTAGACGCCCAAAATTATACACTGAAACCAGGCTGGCACAAGGCCTTCAATGTGCAGCCAGAAGCACAGTTGATGTCATTATGTAAGTAGGAAGAATTGCAGTTATGGTGCAGAATTCAAGGCTTAGTCCATTCTTGTATCATGCTGTTATTTAACCTATACGGGAAGATTCAAGTCGTAGCGACATCTCTCCTAATGCATGATGGACAATCACTGTGGGGAACGCTCAACCCATATATTGAGATATGTAGGGAATTGTTGGTGTTTTTGCCTTTGGACTAGAAAAGATAGTCCCACATCGGCTACACCAAATGGTGATTATCTCAATATAATGCATTGCTTGTGTTGAGGTGTGCACATGAGGTGTAGTGGGGCACAAGTTTGTGCCATGTGGAAGTATTTTCTAGAAGGAAAAAGGATTAAATCCAACAAGGATGAAAGTTAATTTTGTTGTGCGGATGCGGACTCGGACTCGGACACGGACTCCAGGATGTCTCGTGCATGCACGGGAGTGTTCGGGGGGTAGGCGTGGACTGGCACACTTCTATGCTGATTGTGGGATGATCTAAAATATCAAACTCTATTTTTGAGTATTGGTATTTTAGTCCCACATCGGATAGGAGAAGAGGTGAAGTCTCAACTCCACTCTATAAATAGAGCCCCTTGGCCTCCTTTGAAAGATGCACCAAGAAGAGAGTTGAGGGAGTCTGTTAAGTCCAGGAAGCCCGTTCAAGTCTCAAATATTGACTTACGAGCGTTCCAGAAGTTCTCCTGAACTTGCTGGTTCCTGGGAGCTTATCCGTATTGCGGGTATAGCTTTGAGCGCCGGTGTTCTACACCCCAGCGAGATCCGTTCTTCTTCTTCCTCCCTCTTTCTATTGCCTTCGAGAATCTGAGACTCAACTGTTGTTGATCATCTCTTGTTGCCTTCGAGAATATCGTCGCTTCTCTTTAGAAGTAATACGGTTCGGTTGCCTTCGAGAATACCGTCGCTTCTCTTTAGAAGTTATACGGTTCTGTTGCCTTCGAGAAATATTACGAAATAATCTTTTTAGATTCTCGTAAAACAACTTCACCTTCTTTAGGGTGTTGTTGCGAGAAACATTGTCTTTACAATTGTTTCTGAACTCGTGTTTTTTCCATCGATTGTTCGTCAAGGGACCAACACAAAGAACTACAACCACCCTTTATATAGACTTCAACACAAACAAACGTTACGTTTAGTAATGCCAAAGGATTCATGCTACAATGAAGTAAAAATGAGCATGTGTGTGGCTAATATCTTTCAAAATGATGAGACTCTCACTTCATAACTAACATCATAAGCATGACCCAATAAAAAAAAATGCAGATATGGCTTTCATTCTTTCATAACATAAAATACAACACGCTCTCGCAAATCAAATTGTCTTTGTCCCAAGCATGTCTCTTAACTTTATGAAAATTTTGCCAAATAATGGTTTGGTGAATATGTTGGCTACTTGTTTAGTGCTGTCGCAATGGTGGGGCTCTGTAGTTTTCTGCTTAACATAATCTCGAAGAAAGTAGAACGGAGTATCAATGTGCTTGCTTCTTCCACGGTGCATGGGCTTCTTTGCAAGTTGACTTTGTTATATATATATATATATATATATATATATATATATATATATATATATATATATATATATATTTTTTATATATATATATATATATATATATATATATATATATATATGCAAATGACCTCTAGCCTAGTGGTTAAGAGAGATGCATGCGGCCTAAGTGGTCGGGAGTTCGAGCCCCAGTGGAGGCGAGTTTGCCACAAGTACCCATTGCTTCAAAAAAAAAAAAAAAAAAAAAAAAAAAAATATATATATATATATATATATATATATATATATATATATATATATATGAAAAAATTTCATATATATATATATATATGTGAAAAAATTTCATATATTATATATATATATATATGAAATTTTTCATATATATATATATATATATATATATATATATATATATATATATATATATATATAGAGAGAGAGAGAGAGAGAGAGAGAATAAGGGAGGTGGGATGGCACCTCACTCTCAAATGAGGGTGGCGGTGATGTCGCGCCATCCCAACCCTCCATCACAAATTAACATTCTCCCCAATCAAAGCAGCTTTTAAAGATCAAAGCAGCTTTTAAAGTCCACCTTTAATGTGGCAGTGGGACCTAGGAGAATAAGAAGCATGAAAAATTAAATATTTGCTTCTTTCCTCCTCTGCTCTCTCTCTCTCTCTCTCTCTCTCTCCCTCCTTTGTTTTGTTCTCTGAAGACTTACGAGAAGCACAAGGTTCTCCTCTCTAAAGAAGAAAAATAAAAAGAAGAACATCGGTGATGGTGGAAGCCCCTACCGCCCCTATGCCGCCGCCGCCTCCAACTCCGTTGCCGTTCTCCACCATCACCGGCGAATCTCCATATCCGCTGCCGCTCTCCACCATCACTGGCGAATCTCCATATCCGCTCCCAACTCCGCTGCCGCTCTCCACCATCACCGACGATTCTCCGTATCCGCTCCCAACTCTACTGCCGCTCTCCACCATCACCGACGAATCTCCATATCCGCTCCCAACTCCGATGCCGCTCTCCACCATCATCGACGAATCTTCCCTTTTGCTGATAAGCAATATCGTAGAAGTCGGTGATTGATGTCTTTCAAAAGTTTTTTAAGGGTATATTATGTCTTCTTCTTTTTGTGTGAATAGGATATTTTGTGTACTGTGCAAAAATGTATTTGGGATTTACATATGTACTAATAATCCAAATGTATTTGGGATTTACATATGTACTAATAATCCATTGGTTTACTAGTACAATGTTTACAATTTTTTGATTAGATTCTGGAGCTTGGGATTGTTTCCCATTCGGTGATTATTGAGTTTTCTCTTGGTGTGTCACATAGCCCATATACCATTCGGCCCTTGATCGCTGCCCTCTCCTTCCACCAATTCTTTGATGGCTTTGCTTTGGGCGGATGCATCTCTCAGGTTTGCAAATAGTCATCACTGTACAGTTCCAATCGACATTCTTTTAATGACTTATGATCGATCTATTTTGGAATCTTAGGCTCAGTTTAAGAATTTCCGACAGTCAAAGTAATGGCTTTCTTCTTCGCGATAACGACTCCGATGGGTATTGCAGTAAGAATTGGAATAGCATCAGCGTACAATGCTAACAGTCCGAGCGCCCTGTTGGTAGAGGCATTCTAATCTTGATATCCGCCGGGATGCTCCTCTATATGGCTTTGGTGGATCCGATTGCTGCAGATTTTTATTTTGTTTGGGTAGATTTAGTTTGGCTAAAATTCTTATTCTGTTTGGCCATATGTTTGACAAAAATCTGGTTGTAAAAAACTTACCTATGCCTAGCGTTTGGCATTTGTTGCAAATTATTTGTTGGGCTATCTGTTCAATTTCAAGTAAGTTAAACCTGGAAGAAATTGATTGATTATGGTTGTAAAATTATTTTGTTTGGCTGTGTTCAAATTATTTTTGTTTGGTGCTTTGATTGATATTTTGGTAACCTGAAACAAATTATTTTCTGTTTGGCATTTGTTGCAAATTTAGTTAGGCTATTGTTGTAAGTTCAACCTGGAAGAATTATGGTTGTAAGTTCAACCTGGAAGAAATTTGTTGCATTCTTCTGGTCCATGCACTTCATCTCTATTGCTAATATGAGACATTTTGTCAAGACTTCCCTTCTTTAAAGATGTTGAAGCAAACAACATACTTGATTGATTAACAGTTGGCATTGGAAGTCTTCTCGCCTTAGCATTTCCTGCAAATATCCGTTGGGCTTCAAGTTCCTTTTTCTTTAACAATTCTCTATCATCTTTTGTATGAGCAGAACATAATGATATGCCTTGAGGCTTCTGGCCGGGTAAAATACCGATTAGATGAGCACGAACTCGCGTATACGACCCATATAAGGCTCTGTTCTACAGCCAAAGCTACATATGAATTCCCCTGATCCACCACCTCCTTTAGATCCAGAGGCATCATTAGATACGCTTGTGACATATGCCCACAGTGGAGCTGCTGTAGGTTCTTCAAGGTCTTCAAAATGTGCTTCTTCTCTTGAACTAGAGGCATAGATTGTATAAAGACAATGAACATTCTTAGTGGCGTACAGCAACCCCAGGCCACACATACAAAAAAAATTCCCATATTAGTATTCATGGAAGCAACCCTAAAACAACAACCCCAGGCTATGAACATTCTTAGTGGCGTACAACAACCTGAAAGAAATTTGTTTGGCAAAGCTGAGCTCTCTAATTTATTCTTCCTTCTTATACAAAAACTATAAAAATGCTTACAACATACAAAAACTTACCAATGCTTACAGCTTGCAAATTCTTATAGCTTGCAAAATAGAAGATACATAAATTAATGAGGTATTCTTCCAACTGTCCAAATTCTTATAGCTTGTAAAATAGAAGATACATAAATTAAGGAGAGGTATACATCAACCCCAGGCCACACATACAACCCTAGTCCAAATGATTACAACATAAAAAAACTATAAAAATGCTTACAACATACAAAAACTGACCAATGCTTATAGCTTGCAAAATAGAAGATACATAAATTAAGGAGAGGTATTCTTCCTACAACTGTCCAAATGCTTACAGCATACAAAAACTATAGACCCTTTGCAAGTAATACGACAAAATGGTGATTGAAAGACTCCCAAAACAAGATCCCAGGCCTAGCAATTCGCACTACAAGCATATCCTAAACCAAGAAATCTGCAACATATTTCACATGCTCTAGATAGTAAAAAAAAACTGATTAAGAAATATAGTCTCACAATCTTCTTGTTTCTTAATTTGTTTTCAGGTAATATAGCAAACCTCAGGAACAAGACCTAGGACACATGATACAAATAGAAGATTATTAGCTCGAAAGTGCTTGTGAACCACCAGAATCAGATTGATTATTGCTTGCCTGAAAGTTCAACATATTTTCAATTACCTCATTAAAGAGAGATATGGAAAAAAAATATTGAACTTATACAATACCTTAGCTTTGCTACACCCAGTCCTGTAATGACCATTTTTTCCACAAAACTCGCATGTTTTCTTTTTTTAGTAGCCTCTTCTTGAGACAATTCTAATCCGAAAGGTAATCTGAAAGCAAGTCTTGGTCGCCCTTTATGCCTCAGAGACGTCATATGATCACGGATATTAATTTTCGGAATTAAACTTGATGAATTTTGGGATAGGAGTGGTGCAATAGGACCAACTTGGTGATTCAGTCCTTGGGATGACACATCAACTCCTTCAGGCGATCTTAAGTTATCATATTCTGCTAACTTGCTATTTGCCATGAAATATAAAAGAGCAGAACAATTATCGGAGGACGGGACTTTTACTTCACATTACAAACTCGCTTGTACAAAGAAAGCCTAGGGACGAAAACCTAGGTACAGCAATCTAAGTACAATTGTTTATTTTAGATTCTGGGGGTGACGATAGAGGCTCGGAAAAGCTACGGCAGCTTTGCCTTACTCCTTGGACGATCGGTATGCAGCCTTGGCTCTAGAAGATTGCTTGGCATTGAAGAAATGCTCTCTTTGCTCTCTCTCTGCTTTTTCTCTCCAAGTATTCTGGTGCTGTCTGATCTCGAAAAAGGGTCTTCTTCGCAAGGGAATGGCACCTTGCTATTTATAAAAAGGGAATGCCATCATTAGGGTTTACAATGATTGTCCCTTAAAGTGGCAGCGGCCTGTTGATTGATCAATCTAGACCATTAGTTTTGAGTATAATGAATATGGGCCATTAATGTAGATTGTACCCAATTCTCTCAGTAATTAATGCTGATTGAAATAAATCTTCCTTATGATGATCTGCTGATGTCTGCGAATCTGAATGAATAAGTTTAATTCATTCTCCTGCCCCGTGTCCCAGATTATTGGGATTTGACCCAATCTTTGATTGCAGTAAATCTGGAAAATTGATTGGCTTTATGACACGTGTCCTGGGAGCCACTGAGGGGATCTGAGCCGCATGAGGATTGAGCCGCATAAGCCCGGCCAAGTGTCAAGGCTGTTGGGGAGTGGCCCCCGAACCTTCGAATTACATGATAATCTGGACCGCATGGACGTAGGTGGCCGCATAACGGGTAACTCCTTCGTGAGCCGCATGGAGATGGTCCTCGTGAGCCGCATGGGAGAGCGTCTGCTTGAGCCGCATAGGGCAACTTCGGCCTGAGCCGTATGGGGAGTCTCCGCTCGAGCCGCATAGGGCTGTTTCGATCTGGGCCGAATAGGGCAACTTCGGCCTGAGCCCATGGGGAGTCTCCGCTCGAACCGCATATGACTGTCCACGTGTCTAGGCTGCATGGCATTTTCTGGATCTCGGGAGATTATGTCAGAGATCTCCTTCATTTCCCTAGGAGTCTGTCATTATGACACAGTCATAATTACGTCTTTGTGTCAGGGCTGTCGTCTTGTCAGAGCTGTAAGGCAATTAATGCAGTAAGGAAAGAGTTGTTTGTATGCTACGTGTTCTCTCTTCTGAGCCGCATGGAGATCACAGAGCCGCATAGAAGCGTTGAGCCGCATGGGTTCTCTGAGCCGCATAGGATTTCTGAGCCGCATGGGGTTTCCTGGTCGCATGGCTCTTTCTTTATTATTTTTCCATGCTTCTACAAGACCCCCTTCAAAGTTTTTAATTTGCAAAATTGAAATACTTTGAATAAGAAGCATGGCTATGTGCAATCTCTTTCTAACCGCATATGAGGTCCTAGTTGCATAGATGTCTTGGCCGCATGAAAATTTCGGCCGCATGACCATCTAAGTCGCATAGTTGTTTCAGCCGCATGGTCATCTGAACCGCATAAGCTCTTTGCCACGTCATTATGCCATGCGTGCAAATCTTTTTGGGGCAGGATCCCAAGAGCTTAGTCTTTAATTTGGCTAGTTTGGCTCGATAGCCGAAGAGTCAATCACGTTGTACGAGGCGTCGGTCCGTGGTCCTCCTTTTTTCTGTCTATAAATAGAAGGGTATTTGGACGGTCTTCTCTCTTAGACTCTTCTTGACTCAGATTCCTGTCTTGTTTTCTTCCTCTGATCATCAGACAACGATGGCACCCAGGGCTTCTAAGGCTGTGAAGAAAGCTGTAGCGAAGAGTAAAAAATCGGCTTCATCCTCGACTGTCGTGCCCCCCGTTCGTCTTGACGTTCACATTGCCATCGAAGGTAAGGATTATGTAGATGATTGAGAATTTTAAGACCCTAACAGAGCCTGCTTTGCTGTATGCTTCATGCACAAGCCTTTGATGGGAACTTCTCAAACTTCATGGTCCGCATATGTAAGCCCCCTGAATTTCAGGGTTTATTTTAAATTTTCTAAATGAATTATTTTCGATAAGTATTTTATATTAATTTAAATACGTATTTTGTAGCGTATTTCGTATTTTTTTGATTTTCGTAATGCTTTAAAAATGTTTCCTAACTTATAGATTTTTCCTTGGCCGGCATACCGCCAGTATACCGGAGTATACCGACGACATACCGTCCAGACAGATTTTCTACATTTTAGATATTTTCCATTTTAGATATTTTGATGAATAGCGTTTTAAATATTTTGATAAATAGTGTTTTGGATATTTTGATGAATAGTGTTTAGATATTTTCGTGAATAGTGTAGATGCACCCTATTACCCAATGGACATTTGGTTTTGTTTGAATGGCCATGATTGACTTAGATTTTGACATGGATCACGATCCGACGGCTAAGATTAATTCCCCCTTCTATATATACCCTTTCACTTTCTCCCTCCTCTCTCTTTTCATTCTCTTCACTCTCTCTTCATTTCTTCTTCCTTTCTCTTCCTTTGGAGCTTTGCTAGGAGCTTGGCCTTGAGGTCTAGAGTATGGTTTTGTACCCCTCTTGGTGGTGGACTAGAAGATTAGGCTTGGAGCTTAACCTAGGCAAGTGTATCTTGCTCAAAAGTGGCATGACCATACTTTATTTTTGTTTTCCATGGGAACTAGAGTTTTATTGGCCTATAATTTGCTTCTTTAAATTGTTAACATGTTTAGTATATAGCACTTTTGGTTTTGATTGACAGTATTGCGTAGATCTGAGTTTCTAGATATGATTTTCGAGTATTTTGAGGTTTTGATCTATCAAATGTTTTGATTTGTGAAAACTAATACTTCCATGTTGTTGGAAATTCAATTCAATTCAATTTTGACTTTTGAAAGTCTGAATTTTGATTTAAAATGAGGATTTTATGGCCGAAACAAGTTTTGGCAATTTTCTGAATTTCGTTGCTGTTTGAAAAACCGGTATACCGCCGGTATGCCGCAGTATACCGCCGGTATGCCGTTTTTGGCACCAGAAACTTACTGTCTTTAGTCCGGTATACCGCCGGTATGCCGCAGTATACCGCCGGTATGCCGTTTTATGCTGTTTTAGGCTGTTTTTGTCCGTTTTTGCCCGTTTTTGTCCGTTTTTGATATTCTCTCGATTGTAATAGACTCTTAACATGATTAGATGACCTTGGATAGTTAAAGAATAATTGTACACTCTATATACATGGTACATGCTTATGTTCACGTATTGTTCTATGTCCAAATTATAGATAGTGGCCTGTTATGGTGCACTCCAGATTACTATATATGCGTAGCTCGATATAGTGGCTCGTAGTAGCGCACTCATGACTTAATTTTCTTATTGATTTCTAGACCCTAGAAAGTTAGTTTGGGTATAGTGTCACCCCACATTGGACTTGGAATTGACCGGAGTTGACCAGTTGACCAAAGTCAACTATAAGTCAACCTCTGACCCAGTTTGTCTTAGTTTGCCCTAGTTAACTAGACATTATAGTATGTCTTTTCACCCTGATTAGCTATTGTATTATCTCATCTTTAGGACTGTGGCTTCACTCCGAGCCTTGATTCATATTGATAGCAGGATCCCAGGCAAGTACATCTACAAACTCATTTACTGTCTTTTAATGCTAGAATATGTATTAACCCTATTAAAATATTGATCCTTGAGATAGCAAGTTAACTCTTCACATGTTGTATTACTTTTAGTACCTGTCATGCTTAGGGCAATTCTTATATCTTCACATGCTTCTTACTGGTTTACAGCACATGTTTCACTATGCTTTATACAGCTCTGAGTATTCACATGTTTCCTACTGCTCCCAGTACCTGCCATGCTTATACTACTCCCAGTATCTCCTACATGTTTTTACTGTTCTCGTATCTCTCACATGTTAGAATATGGGTTATGGGGAAACTGATAGTAGAGTACGTGATCATGCCCCCTCTACAGTACCGAGCAAAGTTTTATTTTATATGTTACTGCGCCGTAGGCCTCTATCTCAAAGCTGTATTTATGCGTATGTACATCTATCGCCTTTACACTTGTACGGAAGTACATTTTATTATGTGCCCCTGTACATTGTACACCTATTGACGATCACGTACCTGCTATAGTTTTAAACATTACATATACATCTGTCTCTATGACATATGTATCCTTGCCATGATAGATTATGAGATATACCATGATTCCAGATATGCCATGTTTTTTGTGTTACTATGATATTGTGATCCCAGTTGTACTATGAGGCCATGTTTCTAGTATTTCCTATTTTATAGACTCATCACACCATGTTTCTTGTTGTACATCTCTTTCATTATATGTTCAGTACTTTAGTTGTAGAGGTTGTACTTGCTCCCGTCCTGACAGGATAACGTTGTAGGTATACTTTTCGAGGAGGAAATGCTATGTGTTACATATTATGACACTGATTTTGAGGACCTGGTCTTTGCTCCAGTAGAGGCCCCAGCGGGAAACCTTGCTTAGTTATCTTTTTGTTTTTTTTTTTGAGACTTAGACTCTGTCTGTACTTGTATTTGGATACTGGACTTTGTCTCCAGTTAGATACTTATAAAGTGTATTATCAAGTATGTGCTTATGTTACCTTCGCTTATAGATGCTGTGCTGTAATAAACCTTAAATGTGATTTTAGAACTGTTAGCTGCTTAGATCCTTTATTGTTTATTCTAGAACAGCTTACTGCGCTTTAACCAAGCGTAGGTTGGACATGGCTCGGCCCGGCCCGGCCCAATAATTTGGGTATCAGGTCGTGACATGTTTTTAGTGGTGGTCCATGCAGGTCCAGACTTAAGTTGTTTGGTTACGTTATTGTACCAAACATGCCTGCAATTAGGATCTAGGACAACTTGATAACACTAGGAATAACATTTAGAACACCTAGATGAATGCTAGGATTGCAACATAGGAGAACTCGTCACAGCATAGGACCGTTAACTGTATTTAGTCTCTTGTTTGTATTTCAGTGGGTCAATTTAGACCAAGTTTGTACCCTTGGGATGACCCTGAGGATCTCACTCTAATCTTATCTAGAAATCTGTTTTCACTTATTTTTATTTGTTCTTCCTTAAATTCGTTGTTGAATGTAATTTCTGATTTTGTTGTTGACGTTGATCTTGCATCGTGATAAATTTTGTGGATTAAATTATTATATATCCTGATAAGGTAAATGTCTGCTTTAGTTATGAAGTTTAGAATTTATCGCAGCCATATTAGCTGGTATGACAAAAACATAGAGCCTGATTTTGGATATACTATTCTATTCATAGAATTTAGATTTTCTTGCAGCCATACCGGTTGGCGTGGCGAGGATTCTAGATAACATGATTATAGGGTGTATACCATAGTTATGACTCTATCATTTATTGCATCTAAGCATACTGGTGTGGCAAAAATTCTGGCAACATGATTCTAGATAGATGTGTATGGTTATCAGAACATATCTTAAATTGATTCACTTCTTTTGACCTAATGAACAAGAACGATTCCTACTATTATTTCTTGTTTCGTCATTCTTTCTTTCCTTCTCATCGTATGATAATTTCCTCGCCTTACCATTATTTTCTTCGTCTTGATTAACTATGTCCCGATTTCACCAATCATCTATCTTGTACCTTTTCCTGTCAACTACACTGTTAAATTATTTAAATTCTTGTATCTCTTTACCTTGAAAAAGTTAAGGAAGTGTCGTAAATCATCTAGATCAGAAGGTATATTTTGTTATCAAGTGATATCTTCGTAGGAATATGAGATTTTGGAAAAAAAAGAGACTTCGTGGATAATTTTATTTAAGGTGGATAATATTTGAAAGTGTACGATGAAGAGAATATGAAAGCTGGTTTTATAATGGAGAATAAATTTTGTAAGGCCTAGTAGTATTAGATTCGATTTGGAGGAGCGTGATTTGAACAAGTTCAAGGATTTCATAAACTTGATTTAGAGGTTTCGGATCAATTTATGATAATGTGGAAGAATTTGGAATTAAAGATGATTTTAAAGATGATTAAGTGGATAGTTTTGAGTTATATGTTTTTGGAAATTAGCAATTAGGCCTATGGTAAACATGTTAATATTCAATCTTTATGACAGAAGGGTACAGTTTTGGTAGTAGTCATATAAATGTTGAATTTCATATTGGACTTGTGAGATAAAGGTATGAATGGCAATTAATGATCAGATAAATTTGATAGTATCAGAGAGATGATTAACTTGACTTCCTTATGAAACTTGTCTTTTTCTATCATAAAGAAAATTTGACTTATTCCTTATCCTTGATTTGTTTCTCAAATTTCAATATCGTTAAGATTTTGATCCCCTCTGATTATGACCGAATGAGCAGGAATAAATTCTTATTATCATTCTTCCCCGTCTTGATTAACTCTGTTCTATCTACATCTACAATTAGGATTATAGGTTCTCTAGGACTCTCCAACAGGATTGCTTTCGTGTTATCTTTTGGACATAATTATCTTTGTGTTCCGTCTTTCCTATGACTTGACTAAACTATTTTTTTAACCTCTTGGATAATTCTTTTCGTTATGTATTCCATTGTCTTCGTACCATTCTTGGAGATATTCTGACGAACTTTTCGTCTTGCTTGACCTTAACTTGTTTGGACACTGTTATGGATTGCTTGACCCAGTCTTAGGCTTTGTTACCTTCTATTTGATAGGCGACCGAAATAGTCAAACCTTGTTGATTGATTCTGTAGTATAACTATAGATGTATTGTGTGATTGTGATAAATACTTTTCCTAAGGATTAGTTAGATTAAGCTTATAGGACAAGTATGAGTGACTGACTGTAGTAGACTTGGAAACCATTAAGAACGATTGTATTGATAGTATGACTTGATGACAGGGTATCTAAGATGGAGAATGAAATATTATATTGTTGTGACTACGGATTGAAGATCCGAACCCTATACTTATGAATTGAGGATTTATCATTTGTAGAATTTTGGTGGGATATCTATAGCTAATTATATGTGATTATAGGGTATATCGATATGTGGAATGATATAGAATAAGTTAGAATGAGATATAATATTGCGTACGAGATCGGGAAGATATCAGTTAAAACGACAAAGAACGGGACAAAGACATATATACATTGGTAATTAATAAATCGGGAGTTTTGAAATCGAGGATTAATATTCGGAGGACTTGTTGAGTAAAAAGAAGAAGGCTCTACGCCAAGGATAAGAATTGAACGTATAATTTCAAGAGAAGCTGTAGAAAAGGATTGACGAAAAATAATGCAAAGGGCCTGTGGATTGATAGAATATGGATACTTAGGATACGATAAGGAAATCCAGTATTTACAATTGAGGTTGAAAATATGGTTGACGATTAAGCATTGTAGGCTTATAAACATATCCAGAGAATGACCTATATTTAGGGTATACGCTAAGATTTCATGTTAATATGGAAGATTCTAAAGGATACATGATGTAATTTATGATAGAAGGACTTAGTTGAACCTAAACCAAAAAGATTGTAAGGAGAAACAGAAGAGATGATTACAAGGATAGCAGTTTGAGTATCGTAGCCAGAGCAGCTACGTGTTATAGTTTGACCTATGGGATGATTTTTAATTTCGAGGACAAAATTTTTGTAAGGTGGGTAGGATGTAAGCCCCCTGAATTTCAGGATTTATTTTAAATTTTCTAAATGAATTATTTTCGATAAGTATTTTATATTAATTTAAATACGTATTTTGTAGCGTATTTCGTATTTTCTTGATTTTTGTAATGCTTTAAAAATGTTTCCTAACTTATAGATTTTCCTTGGCCGGCATACCGCCAGTATACCGGAGTATACCAACGACATACCGTTCAGACAGATTTTTTATATTTTAGATATTTTTCATTTCAGATATTTTGATGAATAGTATTTTAAATATTTTGATGAATAGTATTTTAGATATTTTGATGAATAGTGTTTAGATATTTTCGTGAATAGTGTAGATGCACCATATTACCCAATGGACATTTGGTTTTGTTTGAATGGCCATGATTGACTTAGATTTTGACATGGATCACGATCCGACGGCTAAGATTAATTCCCCCTTCTATATATACCCTTTCACTTTCTCTCTCCTCTCTCTTTTATTCTCTTCACTCTCTCTTCATTTCTTCTTCCTTTCGCTTCCCTTGGAGCTTTGCTAGGAGCTTGGCCTTGAGGTCTAGAGTGTGGTTTCGTACCCCTCTTGGTGGTGGACTAGAAGATTAGGCTTGGAGCTTAACCTAGGCAAGTGTATCTTGCTCAAAAGTAGCATGACCATACTTTATTTTTGTTTTCCATAGGAACTAAGTTTTATTGGCCTATAATTTGCTTCTTTAAATTGTTAACATGTTTAGTATATAGCACTTTTGGTTTTGATTGACAGTATTGCGTAGATCTGAGTTTCTAGATATAATTTTCGAGTATTTTGAGGTTTTGATCTATCAAATGTTTTGATTTGTGAAAACTAATACGTCCATGTAGTTGGAAATTCAATTCAATTCAATTTTGACTTTTGAAAGTCCGAATTTCGATTTAAAATGAGAATTTTATGGCCGAAACAAGTTTTGGCAATTTTCTGAATTTCGTTGCTGTTTGAAAAACCGGTATACCGCCGGTATGCCGCAGTATACCACCGGTATGCCGTTTTTGGCACAAAAAACTTACTGTCTTTAGTCCGGTATACCGCCGGTATGCCGCAGTATACCGCCGGTATGCCGTTTTATGCTGTTTTAGGCTGTTTTTGTCCGTTTTTGCCCGTTTTTGTCCGTTTTTGATATTTTCTCGATTGTAATAGACTCTTAACATGATTAGATGACCTTGGATAGTTAAAGAATGATTGTACACTCTATATACATGGTACATGCTTATGTTCACGTATTGTTCTATGTCCAAATTATAGATAGTGGCCTGTTATGGTGCACTCCAGATTACTATATATGCCTAGCTCGATATAGTGGCTCGTAGTAGCGCACTCATGACTTGATTTTCTTATTGATTTCTAGACCCTAGAAAGTTAGTTTGAGTATAGTGTCACCCCACATTGGACTTGGAATTGACCGGAGTTGACCAGTTGACCAAAGTCAACTATAAGTCAACCTCTGACCCAGTTTGTCTTAGTTTGCCCTAGTTAACTAGACATTATAGTATGTCTTTTCACCCTGATTAGCTATTGTATTATCTCATCTTTAGGACTGTGGCTTCACTCCGAGCCTTGATTCATATTGAAAGTAGGATCCCAGGCAAGTACATCTACTCATTTACTGTCTTTTAATGCTAGAACATGTATTAACCCTGTTAAAATATTGATCCTTGAGATAGCACGTTAACTCTTCACATGTTGTATTACTTTTAGTACCTGCCATGCTTAGGGCAATTCTTATATCTTCACATGCTTCTTACTGGTTTACAGCACATGTTTCACTATGCTTTATACTGCTCTGAGTATTCACATGTTTCCTACTGCTTCCAGTACCTGCCATGCTTATACTACTTCCAGTATCTTCCACATGTTTTTACTGTTCTCGTATCTCTCACATGTTAGAATATGGGTTATGGGGAAACTGATAGTAGAGTACGTGATCATGCCCCCTCTACAGTACCGAGCAAAGTTTTATTTTATATGTTACTTGCGCCGTAGGCCTCTATCTCAAAGCTGTATTTGTGCGTATGTACATCTATCGCCTTTAAACTTGTACGGAAGTATATTTCATTATGTGCCCCTGCACATTGTACACCTATTGACGATCACGTACCTGCTATAGTTTTAAAACATTACATATACATCTGTCTCTATGACATATGTATCCTTGCCATGATAGATTATGAGATATACCATGATTCCAGATATGCCATGTTTCCTGTGTTACTATGATATTGTGATCCCAGTTGTACCATGAGGCCATGTTTTAGTATTTCCTATTTTATAGACTCATCACACCATGTTTCTTGTTGTACATCTCTTTCATTATATGTTGAGTACTTTAGTTGTAGAGGTTGTACTTGCTCCCGTCCTGACAGGATAACGTTGTAGGTATACTTTTCGAGGAGGAAATGCTATGTGTTACATATTATGACACTGATTTTGAGGGCCTGGTCTTTGCTCCAGTAGAGGCCCCAGCGGGAAACTTTGCTTAGTTATCTTTTTGTTTTTTTTGAGACTTAGACTCTGTCTGTACTTGTATTTGGATACTGGACTTTGTCTCCAGTTAGATACTTATAAAGTTTATTATCAAGTATGTGCTTATGTTACCTTCGCTTATAGATGCTGTGTTGTAATGAACCATAAATGTGATTTTAGAACTGTTAACTGCTTAGATCCTTTATTGTTTATTCTAGAACAGCTTACTGCGCTTTAACCAAGCGTAGGCTGGACATGGCTCGGCCCAACCCAATAATTTGGGTATCGGGTCGTGACAGCATACACGTCCCATGACTGAGACGCATGGGGGTATACCCCATGTCCGACCCGCATGGGAGTTGTCTTAAATGAGCCGCATGAACATTTCTGAATGTCTTCTGACTGTTTTCATTTTCTTCGTCTTTGGTTCTTGCAGTATCTCCACCGAATGCTGAGATTGCAGTGTCAGAGGAGCTGCAGCCTCCTGTCATCAACCGGGGGTCTTCTTCTGTTAAGGAGGAGGCGATGAAAGAAGAACCGGCGCCTGAGGGGGATGGCAGCCCTCCAAATATCGAAACTGCTGAGGGTGGTAGTGCTGGAAATTCTGATTTCACTATTCTGGACGAGGATCTTCCTCAATTGCATCCTTTATATGTGAGGTGGTTGAGGGAATGGTATACACGCTTCTGCAACTAGGATTTAGGGGCTTCTCGTAGATGTCTATCTTTTGTCTGAGTCTTTGTTTTGTTTCGCTTTTCTTCTCGTCTGCATGAAGAACCTCTTTGACTTGCTTATAGTCGTGGATGTAACCGATTTCTGAATGAATGGAATATATTTTCTTTACTCTTTTGCTTTGTAATAGTCATCTTATTGGGATATTTTTCGTGGACCTATTGCCCCTAACGTACCCTAGTTTTGGATACGGACAATAAGTTTAGCAGGGACCAACATACTTACTCAGAGGTACTGAGGATATGGCAAGTATGAAGGTTTCTTCGACGGAGCCTTCCCATTCAGAGGTAATGAGGACATGACAGGAGTGGGCTCAATGAAGGAGGGTACATAGAACGACTCAGAGGTAATAAGGACATGGAAGTTCTATGCAAGGGGTGATTTGTTTTTGGCGAAAGTGAAACGACTCAGAGGTAATGAGGACATGGCCGTTTTGGAAATTTGTGGATCGGTTACCCTTTTTATGCACTGGGAGTGCGGGTAGTGGATTATGAGGGAGGATCCCTTGCAGGAAGAAAGTTCAGGGGTATGATCATATATGACTTACTATCTGAGAGAGTGACCGGAATGTGAGTTCAGAGGCACCAGCGGGTACATGACTCGATAATCTGGAATGTTGAAATGTGAGTTCAGCGGCACCAGCGGGTATATGACTTGGTAATCTAGAATGTTGTGGAAGTGAGTTCAGCGGCACCAGCGGGTACATGACTCCATAATCTGGAATGTTGAGAAAGTGAGTTCAGCGGTACCAGCGGGTACATGACTCGATAATCTGGAATGTTATGGAAGTGAGTTTAGCGGCACTAACAGGTACATGACTCGATAATCTGGAATATGTCGTTTAGACATAATATTTCTTCAGAAACTTGCCGTTGACGGGCAACATGAGCAAGTCTCCGTTTTGCTTGGCGAGGCGGTAAGCACCGTTGGAGAATACAGCCTCAATGATAAATAGACCTTCCCATTTTGGCTGGAACTTGCCGGTGGTCTTGTGAGTCATGACCATCGGCCTTCGGACTGCCAGAACGAGATCGCCCACCTGGAATGTTCTGATTTTAACATTCTTGTTGAAGGCTCCAAAGATGCGTGCTTGGTATAGCTCGATCCTTTGCTGAGCTAGGAGGCACTTTTCATCTATGGACTCTAACTCTTGTAGTCGGCGTCGGTAGTTATCATCCGTCGTCAACTGATAAGTGAGGGCGACGCAGAGTGAGGGTATTTGAGTCTCTAATGTGAGAACTGTCTCACTTCCGTACACCAGGAAGAATGGTGTGTTCCCTGTGGCCGTTCGGACTGTGGTACGGTACGCCCATAAGCATTCACCAAGCTTCTCGTTCCAGTCGTATTTGTTGGACGATACGAACTTCTTGAGTAACTTGATGATGGTTTTGTTGAATGCCTCTGCCAACCCGTTTGCTGCCGGGTTGTACGGTGTCGAAGCAATATTCTGGATGCGATGCTTGTTACAGAAACGATAGAAGGCGTGGCTTGCAAACTGCGGACCATTATCATGGATGATCCTTTGGGGCAGTCCAAAACGATAGATGACGTGATGCATGAGGAAGCTGATCACGTTCGAAGTTTGACTTCTGCAAGCGGGACAGCTTCCGTCCATTTGCAGAAGTAATCTGTGATTGCGAGTATGAAGCGATGTCCTCGGGAGGAATGTGGAGTAATTGGACCAATGATATCCATCCCCCATGCTTCGAATGGCCAGGATGCCATGTCGGATGTAGAAATTCGGATGGCTGGTGGATGAAGTTCGCATGGACTTGGCAGGCTTTGCACCTTCTTGCATAGTCTATCGCATCTGCTACCATCGTGGGCCAGTAGTAGCCCATTCGGCGAAGACGGTCTTGCAATTTAGGGCCAGGCTGATGGGCCTCGCAGACACCGTCATAAGCTTCTCTCACGGCTTCTTGGCTTCTGCGTTTGACAGACATCGAAGCAATAATCCATCATAGGATCGGCGATACAGCATTTTTGTCTCTGTATCGTAGAAGAATCTGAGAGAACGCCGTCTGATGGAGGTGGCTTCCTTTGGGTTCTCGGGCAGGATATCGTAGATGACGAAGTCAATGAATGGTTGTCTCCAGTCTGGGATATCGTCGATCTTCTGAGCGGAATAAGTCGCCACGAATTGAACGTTGTTCTTGGGGTAGACAAGTTCGTGGCCTATCACATCTACCGATTGATGAGTATGATTTGGTACCGCTAGAAAAGCGGCCAGGCCTGCTAAGGCATCGGCTTCGATGTTTCGGAGTCTGGGAACGTGCTTGATGAAGAACCCCTCGAACGATGAGATGATGTTGATTGCTATTTGGTGATAGGGGATCATGTCTTCATGGCGGACCTCGTATGAACCCCGGATCTGATTGACGATTAACTGCAAATCGCCGTAAGCTTCGAGATATTCTACCCCCAGCTCTCTTGCAAGTTGGAGGCCAATGACCAAAGCGTTGTACTCGGCCACATTATTGGAGCAGGGCTCTGTGAGAGAATAAGTGCGGTTAATCACTAATCCGGAAGGGGACACCAGCACCACCCCGACTCTGACGACGATGTTGTCCTTGGGTCCAGTTCTCGAAGCACCGTCGAAGAATATTCGCCATATATCATCGTGAGAGGTTGAATGCGAGTCGGCGACCTCATCTGGGATTTCTTCATATATTCTGGACGACTCCGAGCCCGGGTGGGCTGCCAAAAAGTTTGCCAGGTTTTGACCTTTGACCGCCTTTTATGGGACGAAGATCATATGATAAGGGGACATCAATATTGCCCATGTAGCGAGGCGAGAGCTGAGTGCCCCTGGTTTAGTCATGAGGACCCTGAGAGGGTTGACTCATGAGATCACATGTATTGTTTGTCCAGTGACATAGTGCCGCATCTTCTGAATGGCGAACACCATGGCAAGACATTTCTTCTCCACAGCGGTGTATCGGTGCTCTGGCCCAATCATCATTCGACTGAGGTAATATATGGCTTGCTCATGTCCTGCATCGTTGTTCTGTGCCAGCAGAGCCCCGAGGGAATGTTCCATTGCTCGTACGTAGAGCAGGAATAGTTTTCCAGCAACCGGAGCCACCAGGATCGGAGGGTTCGACAAATATTCTTTGATGGTGTCGAAGGCCCGCTGACATTCTTCGTCCCACACGAATGAGACACCTTTCTTCATGAGGTGGATAAATGGTCGACATTGCCCGAAGAGATTGAAAATGAACCTCCTGATGTAAGCTAGCCTTCCTTGAAGGCCTCTGAGTTCGCGGAGATTTCTCGGGGGACCCATCTCCATAATTGCCTTTGTCTTCTCAAGGTCTACATGGATACCCTGGGCGGTGATGATGAAACCCAAGAACTTCCCGCTGGATACACCCAGGAAGGACTTCGTAGGGTTCATTTTCAAATTGTGCACTCGTATCAGGTCGAATACCTTCCTCAGATCCTGCAGATGGTCTTTCTTACAGCGACTCTTGACGACGATGTCATCAACATAGCATTCTACCGTCTTGCGTAAGTGGTCTCTGAAGATGATGCTCATGGCTCTTTGATATATGGCGCCGGCATTCTTCAAACCGAAAGGCATGACTGTGTAACAGTATGTGCCAATCGATGTTCGGAATGATGTATGCTTTTTGTCGTCAGGAGACATCTTGATTTGGTTGTACCTTGAGAAGCCATCCATGAATGACATACGTTCAAAGCCGCATGTATTGTCAATCATGATGTCCGTTATAGGGAGGGGGAATTCATCTTTGGGACATGCCTCCTTCAGATTACGGAAGTCGATGCAGATTCGAATCTTCCCATTCTTCTTGAGGACCGGTACTATGTTGGCGACCCAATCCGGATGTTATTCCTCACGAATGAAGCCGCTGGCTATTAGTTTGTTGACTTCGGCTTCGATCGCATCCATGATGCCTGGGCGGAAGAGTCGCTGTTGTTGCTTGACCGGCTTTGCATCCGGCCGAATGTTGAGCTTGTGATGAGCAATATCGGGATTTAACCCCGTATGTCTTCATAGCTCCAGGCGAACACGTCAATATATTCTTTGACAAGTTCCATCAGCGATTCTCGCTCTTCGTCTGTTAGGCTTTTACTGACGAAGATCGATTTTGGAGAAGATTTACTGCCGAGATCTACTTGTATGACCTCATCTTCAGTAGGAGGTTCTCTCTGTTCGAACCGCTTTTCCTATTGTGCATCCAGCTGTTGGGCGTACGGCTCTAGCTCGAGGATTTCAGGGATGTCTTTATCTTCTTCATAAGCATCGGCGAATGCCATGTTGACTGACAAGACTTGCTTGAATATGTCTCCGATGCTGGTATCCGAATCAGAAGTTGGTGACCCGGTTGAGTGTGACTGCCAGTCACATTCTTCATCTGAACTCTCAGAGGTCGTCGTAGGTGTTACATACCCTAATCCACATCGAGTCTTGCTATAGTAGTTCCGTGGTTTGCCTGCCAGGACCGGTGGCTTCAAAGGTAATCGTCGTCCAGTACCGTAGTTCAAGCCTGGTGTTGTCTCCAGATCATACCCCTGTTTCTGCATGAGATATTTAGATTGGGGGCTATAAAGATACAGAGGCAGTCTTCCGGCATCTGATCTAAGGTCGACTTCTTCTACGGTGAAGGGACGCGGATCGTCCTTCCGACCGAAGATGATTGGATGGTCCCCTCCCTCGATTATGCGGTAAGCATCTTCCACTGGAGTAAGCTGGATTGTGGTGTACACATTTGTCACCTGTGTGTGTAGGTGAGTGCCTATACCGTGTTCCATAGCATACATTGTACAAAGCTTATTAAGCTCGAGGTAGTTCAAAGATAGCCGTTTATTGATGAAGTAAGGTACCTTTTCTAAGGGGATTACATCATCTGTGGAGGGCACATCAGTGTGGGCAGCCACATACTTGGCTAACTCCGGTTCCTCTTCGGCAACCCCTGTATAAACGAAGACTGAGAGGACGACCTGGGCAGCTTGATCGTCAGCGGTTCAATTGGTGGAGCAGAGCGTGGAGTTGTTGGCAAACTAGCGACCCCCAGCTTGGTACTCGATGTTGGGCGGGGAGTGGTTGGTTCGGTAGAAGTTCCAGGCCTTGCATCGGGGTGACGACCCTTCTTGGGAAAGCGTATCGTCATTGGCTTGTCGGAGGGATTGAGCTTCTCCGTTTGCGGTTGGTCGACTCTCGGCAGCCTGATTGTCACTTGCTCCGTTGAGGGTCTTGGCATTTGGTCGGACCTTGGCAGCCGGATTATCATCTGCTCTTCTTGTGCCAAGAGGCTGATTGCGTCCTTACGCAGAGTGGCGGTAAGGGGTGCAGACTTGCCAGGTTTGCGAGCTTGGAGGTGGATCGTCAGAGGTTCTTCGGATCCTGTGGCTGTCTCGATACGAGCTTGCACATCTCCTTCACCAAGATGTTTCTTCAATTTTTCGTACAGATAGGAGTCTGAGTAGTAGGATTCGACCCCATTGAAGGGATCGATATCAGCAAATTCCGTCCTCACGAAGCCGTGTTTGTCGACATATTTGAAGCACTGGTGCAGCGTGGAAGGCACGATCATATAATCGTGTATCCACGGACGTCCCAAGAGGATGTTGTAAGAAGTGTCTGCATCTATGACGTAGCAGGTGACTTCTGATTGGAGATCGCCAATTTGACACTTCAGACGAATCTTCCCAATTGGGTAGCTCCTGCCCGAATTGAAACCGCTGACGGCAGTGCTTGTAGGCGTCAGGCGATGCATTAGGATGCGGGGATGATGTAGCAGACCCTTCAAGATAATGATTATGGAAGAGCCAGGATCATGTGCATCCGATCCACCTTCACGTCGCTGATGTATCCAGTGTAGTATAACGGGCGATCGTGCAGGTTGGTTTTGATGAGCATGTCCTGCGGAGTGAAGACAATGTTGGGCATCGCTCCTTTACAGGCGCTGTCTTAGAGATCTGCAGGCGGGTTCTCTCCCGTGAGTTTGACCTGAGCCAGGTATACGTCGGCATTTTGGAGTACATCGCTCAAAGCCACACGAACATCCTTGGAGAGTCTCAGAAGCTTGTATAATGACAACTTGGCCGGTGTGTTGGCCAATTGCGCTAAGATGTCGAAGTTGTAGGGCTTCTCGAGCCCTTGTGATGCCTCTTTTCGGAGGGATTTGTCAAAGCGAGTCTCCCTCGGCCTAGGCTTGTCGGTCGTCGGAGGCTGAGCCGGTCCCGGAGCTTCAGTTGTAGCGGGCTGACGATCTTCAGCCGGGTTGTCAGCGACAGGTTGGGATTGTGCCCCAGATCGCGTGACGACGGCTGTAGCTTCTTCGATGTCTGCCGAGATTGTACGGCAGGACCTGACTTTTCTACCCTTTTTCTTGCAGATGGAAGATGATGGGGCCGAGTCACTTCCGATACCAAGTCTGGATGGATCCACATGACCTCCCCTCATGATGTGGTGAGGGGCACTAGACCAGCAGCCTGATCTCGGGGAGTTGGAAGATTAGCAATCTCCATTGTCGCCAGAGGGATGGGGACCATACCGTCTTGAGTTTTCGTCGGAGGGAAGCTGCCGAATTGTACTGACACCATATTGGCTGCCACAGTTACCTCTTCGAAATCCATGGCCAGTGCGTTCGAATCAATAAGATTTTGGATGTACCATTTTAGTTGGTAGCAGTCATGTGTGGCATGGTGGACGTAGCGATGGTAATGGCAGTACTTTGGGTTCTCCATGTCTGCCTGCCGTGGTTCCCGTCTTGGTGGAGGAAGCTGAATTCTGTCTCCTTGTATGAGCATGTCCAAGATGGGCTTGACGTGACCGTCTTCGAAGGAGTAAGTGATTTGTGGCCATTTTTGTCTGCCGACTTTGGCTCAGGTTTCTGTACTGTGTCGGCCACCATAGCCTGCTTACCCCAGCTGTCCCGATTATTGGAAGGGCTACCTCCATTGTCGTTGTTGGTATTAGGGCGCTTGCCCTTGTCTCCTCATGTCCGAGATGCAATCCCAATTGGCGAGCCTTCTTCAATCGTTCTTTCGGTGCTTGTGGCATTGATGATGACGTCTTCTTAGTCCTTGAATTGACTTTCGCCCATCCAGATGACTGATTGTTGGAAGCAATCTCTTTTGGCAGATCTCAATCAAGGAGGAATCCGTATTTCCAGACGCACGTCTCATTGCGGTTTGGCGAAACCGCTTGATATAGTTCCTTGTCAGTCTTCTTTTCTCCCCTTGGATGACGTCC